>PVJH01017006.1:0-49115 GCA_004026705.1 Nesogale talazaci
GCTCAAAATCTTAACTGAGAAAGCAAGAGGGGACAGGAAAGAAAAGACAAATAGGAACGCAGGGTCCATGGAGGAAGGGAGAAGAGAGAAGAGAACTGCTATGTTCAGGACATTCCAACCAATGGCAGCCATGAAATGTGTACGAACTCTTAGACAATAAAATAATTTGCTCTGTACACTTTAGCCCAAACTGCAAAATACTACTACTAATAAAAATCAGCAAGGTGATGAGAGTTTAGCGTCGAGGACAAGGATAGGAAGGGAGTGGCTATCTATTCAGTGTTTTATTAATGTTGTCTCAAACAGAAAAGCTCATCTTGGTTCTCAGAGGAGACATAAGGGCAAATCTTTGCAGGGTTTGGCAATTTCACTTGGCAAATTCTACCCCTAATTAGGTAATAAGAAAGAAAAAATTACATAAACTATTCCTTTTGTCTGAACCATGGGAAACATTTATTTTCTCAACACTGGTACCTTAGAGAAAAAGCTTCACATCTATGCTAGTTCTGTTTAATATCAGCCAAGGTCTGTGCTCTCCCTACTTTCATAGAACTGTACTATGTTAAGGAGAAAACACACATAACATTATATCGACCTCACAGAAGTGACAGAAGTTGGCCTCACAGAAGTTGGAAAGACAATGCATGCAGACACAGTTTCAATGCTGCTCAAAGTGTTGAATTTAAAGACACTTGAAGACCACTTTGAGGTTTCGTTGAGTAAAATTGTTAGCTATTGTAGAATTGGCTGAGCCTCGTGGTGACCTAATCTATAATACAACAAAACGTTGCCTAGCCCTGGGCCATCTTCACAATTGTTGACATATTTGAGTCCGTCTTTGTGGCTATTGTCTAAATCTATTTCATTGCCAGGTTCCTTTCTTTGTGCTGACCCTCAACCAGTTAGGACTTATGTGTAAATTAAAGCAAGTGAACTAAAAAGAATTGAAGGCAAACTGAAAACATAAGCACAAATATCATTCATTGTCAGCTCCTGGGCAGGGAAGCAGCAGTCTGTGTCACTTCAGATTGTCCCTCAGAACTTTCCAAGATGAAGGATCGACGTGCTTCCTTAATAAAGTGTGAAGTCAGTGGTAGAATTCTCCCCTCAAGATCACCTCTCACCTGTCAGTGCAGTCTTCAATGGTATCATGAGTTGAACAGGCTTTAGAAGAACGTCCGGTGTCTGACAGACTAGGAAGAAAAGTCGGCAGTTCACTTCTAAATACCAGTCAATGAAAACCTTGTGCATCACAATGACCCAGACCACACAGATTATGGAGTGTGTTCAGGATCGGCCAGCATTTCTCAGTCTTGGACATGGAACCACCATGTGTCAGAGGCCAGCTCCATGGCCTCTAATAATAATAACAGATACTGTGACCTGTAAAGCGTGGCTTTTACTTTATCCAGTTCTCTGGGGTAGTTCTTTACAATTTTCATCAGTACTCCAACTTAGAATATAGAGACCTAAGTAGCCAAGTAGGGAATCCATGCAGTTTTTGTTTAGAAAGCATGGTTTAATGTGGCACGTGCACAATAGCCCCTGGAACTCCCCTGGGGAGGATCTCTCAGGTGCCTTTAGCTCCTCAGCGGAGGGCCTATTCCACGGACTCCACTACGCCACATTTGGGAGGATTTGCTTTGGAGCACCATGGCATGGAATTGTTAGAGACGGAGGACACAGTTTCTCAGTGAACTTCCATTTCCAATGCTTGCCATCCTTCAGGAGAAAAGCTAATGTTACCTCTTTCCTAAAGTCCTTTCTCATTCCTGTCCATGTGCATGTAGCTGTGTCTTGTAAATAACAACTATTCAATATTTGCATTTCATTCAGTCTATTAGTTTATAGTAGGCATTATACTCAACATTCCCAAGGATTTTTGCCATGTACTGTAGAGTCCATCTCAGCAGATAGGACTCATTCAGAAAATGGTGAGTGAATGGACAAACTATGGATGTGGTGTATTAACCTCGAAGGTAAATTTCATGGCACATTTATCTTTGTAGATCTCATGGGCTTGACCCAACTATTAAATAAGCGAACTGTCTGTGCTCTATTAGCTTCATTTCGATTCTTAAGTGTTAACTGGGTTTACCCTGAAATCTCAACATCAGATATTACGGTAACCATTGTGTTCAGTTCAAACATTTGTAATTATCATATTTTTTATTCCCCTACTCCCTCTAATTTGTCAAACAAAGTCTGCATAAGTAACCAGTTAGGCATCTTGCTACAAAAGGAAAAAATTAAGATATCAAGTTCACTTGATGACAGGTTCACTGGGCACATACATTTGGATGAGGTAATGCTCACTCAAAGTACAATTTCCATGAGAGTTCAGTGAAGCCTAACACCTTCTTGGTAGAGAAAATTAGAATTTAATGGAAATGGATATGATAAATAGAAAAACTATGGGAAAATAATTGGTCCTAAAATGCCCTGATCTTTAAAATCTGAACAAGACATTCTTCTACATAGCCATATAAAAACGTGTGCATATGTGTATATAGAGAGCTATTGTGTCTGTATAATTTCTTGGTTCATTAATGGATAACTCAATTTGAAGCACATTTCTGAATCCAACCCAAGATAGGAAATTAGAATTACCATAGCTACATTGAGTTCATCAGGGAGATTAAAAGGCTATTAGAAGTTTTGCTGGCAAAACATCACTTCTGGAGTCTAATTTTCTTTTTCTTTAAAGACAGTTTCTCCCTCAAAAAGAAAGATAACAATATAAATGAATATCAACCTTCCACACAAGGTCGTTGGTAAGCTCATTTGGAGAGATGGTCCCTTTTTTATATGTTCAATTGATGTTTACTCATCTTTTTTGAAAATATGTGCAGGTCTCTAGCTTTCAAACCCCCAATGCTGACATTCTTTACCTCATAAAATTCCAAATGTCTTATTTCTTCTAGTACCCCTTCATTAATATATATGGGAAAAAAGGGGACCAGAATGTGAGCCTTAGAAAAATACATATTTGAATTCATACTGAAACTTGTGTCCTATTCCGGGGAGGGGGGGCGGCGCGGGGAGCAGACATTACTTGTTAAAGAAATTAAGACTTTTTACAAAACCTCAACACGAGATTGAAGTTATAACTTAGGTACCCCAAGGTTTTTACAGCAAAAGTACATATCACCACAATTTAATACACTTAGCAGCCTTTTAAAAATTTCTTCAGATCTCCTCCTGATTCATATCCATATGTACCTGTAATACTAACTAAATTACTAGTAGGAGGGAGTCTTAGTTCTGTAAAAGAAAGAAGAAATGTCATGAAGGAGAGGGTTGTGAGGAGAGAGGGAAAAATGAAGAGCTGATACCAAGGGCTCAAGTAAAAGGCAAATGTTTTGAGTATGATGATGGCAACAAATGTACAAATGTGCCAGACACAATGGATGGATGTGTGGATTGTGACAAGAGTTGCACGAGCCCATAATTTTTTTTTAAAAAGTAGGAACAAATGATTACCTAAACATATAAGTGTCCCAACACCAACAAAACCTTTTAATCAGTGTGAGTGGTTTGTTGTAGAACTTTACTTCATATCTTTGATTCTTCTCATTGCCCTTGGGTTGTGCTAAGCAGCAGAAAGCCTCCATTGGTGGCTCAAAGTGAAGAAGTGCCTGGAAGGAAAATGCTTTACCTCTCTCTTCCCTCCCAGCTTCCCTTTGCTCTCACT
The DNA here is from genome assembly GCA_004026705.1 of Nesogale talazaci. NCBI lineage: Eukaryota > Metazoa > Chordata > Mammalia > Afrosoricida > Tenrecidae > Nesogale > Nesogale talazaci. The sequence goes on from PVJH01017006.1 coordinate 3,695, forward strand.
CTCTTAATTCAAGGATTAACATTGTCACATAATATTTATACTGACCTCAGGCTCCATTTTTCTCTCTCCTATGATATTGAACCCAGAAGTAATGCAAATTTGGAGAAGCAATTAGATGAATAGTGTGGCCTTTCTTCGGAGATGAAGTTTTGTAATTATGCCACAGAATGACTAAGACAGCCTGAGGGATAGACAGGCACCCATCTCCATGAATACTTAGTGAATAGTCTTTGAGAAGGGCTAGCAACAGGAATTTTTAAATGAATATGAGAGCATTAAAACACAGTGATTGAATTATTACTTATAGAAATCTTTTTATTAAAAGATCATTTTACTGGGCACACTTACAATTTTTTTAATATAGATTTTATTGGGGGTCCTTACAGCCCTTATAACATTCCCTACATCATTTGTATTAAGCACACTTGTACACATGTTGCCACATTCATTTCCAGACATTTTCTACTTGAGCCCCCAGCATAAGCTCCTCTTCCCCCTTTCCTCTAGTTCTTTATTTTTTTTTAATTCCAGCTCCCCATATTTCCCCTTCCCCTTTCTTCTCCCCCATGAACCCCTAATAATTCACAAATTGCTATTACCTCTTCATATCGTACACTGTCCAATGTTTCACCTCACCCACCCCTCTGTTGTCTGCAGCCCAGAGAGGAGATCCCATGTAGATCCCTGAAATTAGTTCCCCTTTCTACTCCACCATCCCTCCACTCTCCCAGTATCACCACTCCCCCCAGTAGACCCAAGGGATCATCCATCCTAAATTCCCCATGTTTCCGACTCCAGCGTACATCCCCTGGTCTAGTTGAATCTGTCTGGTAGAATTGGTATCATGATAGTTGGTGAGAGGAAGCACTTGAGAACCAGAGGAAAGTTGCACATTTCATTGCTACTACACTGTTCCTAGACTGGCTCATCTCCTCACTGCAACCCCTCTGTAAGAGGATGTCACTTCACTTACTGATGGATTTTGGGTCCCCAATATGAACTCCCCCTCATTTATAATGATATAATTTGTAGGTTTGTGATGCTTGATACCAAATTCCTTTGACGCCTTGTGGTCGCTCAGGCTAGTGTGCTTCTTCCATATGGGACTGATCCTTAGCTAGATGGCCATAACTCTTGTTACAATCCAAATATCGCTTCCATCAGGTGAATTTGTACATATATTGTCTTTATAATTTTCTAGACATTGACTTTCTGTTGAGCCCTTGATATCACCTCACTCTTTCCCCCATAGCCCCTTGATAGATTATAAATTGTTATTATATCTCACACTGACCCCTGTCTCCCTTCCTCCATGTTTTCGGTTGTTCTTCTCCAGGAGAGGGGTGTGTGATTATGTGTCAGTCATTATATTTGTTTCCCCCTTTCTCCATTCCTCTCCATTTCTTTCCCCTACTCTTCTGGTATCACTATTCTTGTCCATGAATTCTGTGTGTCATGATCTCCCAGCTCTTAAGTATGCCTGCATACATGTTCTGTTCTAGTCTAAATTGAGAAGCAGCACTGGGGTCATGGTAGTGGGGGTGAGGAAGCCTCAAGGAACCAGAGGAATATTTATAAAAATATTAGGAAGTTGCTAATTAACTCATTTATTCTTTGCTTTTACAAGCACTAATTGTTTATTTAGAGTAAGTTTCTCATTATAAGGACTCTCATGGCATGGTTAAAGCATTCTGCTGCTAACTAACATGTTGGAAGTTCAAATTCACCAGCCTCTCATAAAGATTTGCAGACATGGAAAATCTATGGGACAGTTTTACTCTGTCCTATAAGGTCTCTCTGAGTTGGAATTGACAAACTCCATAAAATTTGGTGGTTTGATTTGGATTAGGTGACTCATTGAAGATAAAATGTTGATTTCATTCCAATTCTGAATTGGAACTCATGGTCCATGTGTAGAAAATTATTAAAGAAAATATCAATGAATATTTATTTATAGGTTTAGAATTAAGGTATTAACATAGCAGACAGACCTTGAACCTCTAGTCAGATACTCCCTCAATTCAAGAACACTTTGTTCTAATAGTCTGATCTTCCACGATGTTCACCTTCCTAACACAATCGCTGCAGACAAAATGGGTGCATAAGCAAATCTGGTGAAGAAAGCTGATGGTGCCAAGCTATCAAAAGATATGGCACCTGGGGGTCTTAAAGACTTGAAGATAAATAAGTGGCAATCTAACTGAGAAGCAACAAAACCCACGTAGAAAAAGCATATCAGCCTGTGTGATCATGAGGTGTTGATGGGATCATGTATCAGGCATCAAAGACCCAGAACAAAAAAAAAATCATATCATTGTGAATGAGGGGGAGTGTAAAGTGGAGACCTCAAACCCATCTGTAGATAACTGGACATCCCCTTACAGAAGGATCACAAGGAAAGAATGAACCAGTCAGAGTGTAGTATAACATCATCGAAATATACAACTTTCCTCTAATTCTTTAATGCTTCCTGCCCCCCCCACACACACACACACTATGATGACCCCAATCTAGACCAGAACATGTACACAAGTACAGATAAGAGCTGAAAACACATGGAGTCCAAGACAGATAAACCCCTCAGGACCAGTAGTAAGAATAGTGATATCAGGAGGAAGGTGGGTGCAGAAAGGGGGAACCAATCACAATGATCTACATTGGACACAAATGGACAACAGAAAAGTGGGTGAAGGGAGACATTGATCAGTGTAAGACATGAAAAAATAATAACATAAATTTTGACAGGTTTACAAAGGAGGGAAGGTGGGAAGGAGGGGGAGATTTGAGAAGCTGACACCTAGGGCTCAAGTAGAAGGAAAATGTTTGGAAAATGACGATGGCAACAAATGTAAACATGTGCTTGACACAATGAATGAATGGATGGATTGTGACAACAGTTGCACAAGCCCCAATAAAATGTTTTGTCTTGTTTTGTTTTGAAAAGAAAGAGGTTCAATATGCTAACGTTAAGTGCTTGCTGGAGGCAGGTTGACTGTCCAGTGGAACTTGGGAGGGCATTTACTTGGCAGTTTTTGGAGAATCAGAGAGAGCTTCCTCAAATAACTGAACTTCTGAAGAAACTCAGATAAAGCAGGGAAAGGAAGGTCTTTATGAGGAAGAGATTAAACCAAAACCAAACTCACTGCCCTCGAGTCAGGGCTGACGTATAGTGATCTTGGGCCCCTGTGTGTTTCTCAGACTGTAACTGTTTATAGGAGTAGATATCCCAGTCTTTCCCCAAACTTCCAATCATGCAATCAAAGATCAGTGAGTCACCACTGCATGCAATCCTGCTGCTGAACACCCAGGCATAACCATCGGCAACCAGCAATGTCCTTCAGTAAAAGCTGCCTATTTGTCTTTGGGAAAATCCCTCCAACCCTCTGAGCTTCACTCCATTCATCTTCAAAGTAAGAAAAATAACGATTTGACAGGAAGCTAAAGAAATAAAATTAGGCAGTATGCATTAAGTGTGAGAGTATATTATAACTGTTTGTGGATGGTAATTATCTATGGTTTAATCCTTGAGCATGACCCTATCACTTCTTGCCTACTGTTCCTGTACAGAAATTATATACAAGAACAGAAAAAAACATTTTTTCTTTCAGAATTTTGAAAAATGTTGAAAGTCAAAATATAAAGAAAATATATGCCAAATTTTTAGATTAAAAGTTATTTCTCTCTATTTTAAAATCCTTGCTTGTTTTCTTCACTTTTAGGCAGATTTTGCTCTTATCTATTGGTCTTTCCCATATCTACCTCATATGACAATAGTTTATATAAGAGCCTATTTCAGTTCTACCAAGTAGCACAATTTAAACAGGATTTTTTTTTCATTTCCAAAGAAAAGTATATTGGTAATCCAAACACAGCTTGAACTCAGGTGGAATGTCCTTTACATTCTGAACAATTTTTCAGTTTGGCTTCAAAGACTGGCATCTCCTGGAAGCTTGAGGAAAAACAAAGAGTAAATAAAGGGGTAAATTCAGCAAGCAAGTCTCTTGATATCCTCTGTAAGGAAAAAGCAAAATGGTTATTTAATAGTAAAATCATGATTCACACCAGATCAATGAAAATATATGTGTACATATGTAAAACTTACAGATAAATATAACTTGGAAGAACGTGTCTTCTTTGGTTTCTTCCTTATTCATCCTTTTGTTTCGATGATGTGAGTGTGGTATTGCAGACCCCCTAAGTTATCCAACAGGACCCAGAAAGTTGATCTCCACAGATGGTTTGACAAGTTCCATGTCTCATGGCCTGGTAGCAAAATAGAGGTCTTAATACACATTCTTCTTTTCTTTTCTTTTATTATTAATCATTTTATTGGAGACTCTTACAAACCTTTTAACAATCCATCATTCAGTTGTATTAATCACTTGTACATAAGTGGCAATCAACATTCACAAAATATTTTCTTTCTAATTGAGTCCTTGGTATCAGCTCCTCATTTTTCCCTTTCCCTCTCCCACCTTCCCACTCTCGTGAACCCTTCATCAATTAGATATTCAGAACATTGTAGTTGGTATTTTGTGTTTTACACTGTCTGCTTTCTCCCTTCTCCCACATTTCTGCTTTTCATCCCTCTCAAGGATGAACTATATATCCAACTTTGTGACGGTTTCTCCTTTCTCACCCTCCCATCCGCCACCTCCCACCTCCCCCCCCACCACCCACATGATATCACTACTCCCACTACTGTTCTTGAGGGCTTTATCTGTCCTAAATCCCATATGTCAAGAGCTCTTTTTTGTTGTTGTTGTTTTGGGCATCACTGCCCTCAGGTGGTGGGAGTAGGAGGCCCAGCCTTTGCTCCATGGAGCTGGAATCGAACCTCCATCCCAGTAGTCCCGTAGGCAGGGGCCATAGTCCTGTGCACAACCACTACGCCACCGGGGCTCAGCCCAAGAGCTCTTATCTGTACTAATGTGTGTACTCCAAACTAGCTTGATTTGTAGTCATGATAGTGGAAGAAAAGAAGCATTCAGGAACTTGAGTAATGATGTGCATTCTTTCATTGCTATACTGCACCCTGGTTGAATCGTCCCTTCCTCATAACCTTTCTGTGGGGGAGTGTCCAATTGTCTACAGAAGGACTTTGGGTCTCCAGTTCAACCCCCCTCATTGGTATCAATAAAATTGTTTGTTAAAACAAATTCTTGATGGCTTTGCTCTTGATGTACTACAGACTAAAGAAGCCCTTGATTGAGATGTAGACAAATATTCACAAGCTTGAATTTGAAGGAAAAAACTTTATGGAAATACCAAGCCCTTTGGTCCATTCTTGGCCTTCAAAAATGGATTTATTTTTATTTGAGGGATCACTGCCTTCTGGTGGAAGAGGGAGGCCCAACCTTACTCGTGGAGAGCTGCTGGTAGATTTGAACCGCCAACCCAGTCTCTCACTCAACTACTACGCCACCAGGGCTCAACCTCCCAAAAGGGATTTATTAAAGTTTCTCTCTTGGCCCCTCCAAGGGCACAGTAGATTTTTTGAATTCTAATCATGGAATTTTAGAGCCTACTTAGGGTCTATGGCAGCCTCAGTTCATTTTCCAATGATCTCTCTATCATTCTCATGTCTGAGATATGAGTCAAGGGTGCATTAACTATGAGCTTACTGGGTGTTATGAATTAAATTATATCACTCCCCAAACTACATGCAATAAATTCTAATCCCCTGTGGTTAAAATCCCACATGGGAAGGAGTTTCAATTTTATGCTAAGAAGTTATATCAAGGTAGAATATACACTAACTCAATCATCTTAGAAAATAAGAGCAGATTAGGATGGAGGAAGAAGCAGGAATGGGAAAAGGTAGAGGCTATGCTACATATGTACATCAATAAACCAAAGAATAAATGCTGCAAAATTAAGGGTACCCCCCCAGAGCCAACAGACGGGGAAAAAGCCCTTTGGATTGGACCTCCTAACCTGTGAGAAAATAAATTTAGTTTTTTGATACCATCTCTTTTTGGTATTTCTGTTATAGCAAATCTATGCAACTTAGACACCAATAGAGGCTCAGACCTTCATCTGATGCTCAGTGACTTTATCTTTAAATAAACTTGAAATCTTGGAATTTCAATTCAATAATTGGCTCATTCTCAAGCATGAATCCATTAGGTAACTACCACGTGCTAAGGAAGAAATTAGGAACACAATGTCAAAATCATATTGATCTTGCTCTAAAATAACTTCTTAAGGAGTCAGATAAGTAAAAAACTACTGAAGTATCATGAAAGTAAATTCACCCAGTATTATAGAAATAACGAGGAACATCTAACTCAGACCTGCCTGGATTTGGAGAGAGGGTTAGAAAGGGTTTCCCCTCTGAAAGGGTGAGTCAGAATAAGCCAGACATACTCTTAGAGATTGTTCCATGGGGAATAATATAGACCTAGAGGAAAAAACAGAAAATGGATCACACACTAACTGCAATTATTTCAACTCATGCATAGAGTACAAGAGGGAAAATAGCTAAAGTGAATCTTGAGAGGTTTAAAAAGGAAAAGAGAGAAATCAGAAAATAGAGGTTATTTTACTAATTCTTGCAAGTATGAATCTTATCATAAGGATAATGGAAAATCTTTAAGGGTTTTAATTAGAATAGAAATTAGGAGCGTTCTTTTTTTAATTCCCTGGAGCAAGGAAGTCAGCATCAGGGAAGATCATTTAGGAGTCTGAAGCAGTGACTAGAAGACAGAGGATAGGGACCTGAATGAAGACACTTGTGATATGCTTAGAAAGCAGAAACTTTAGGTCTTGGTGAGTATTAGAATGTAAAAACAACAGGTCTTGGTGACTTGTGCTCAGGGATTAATGGGAGAGAAAAATTCAAGGTGACATCGAGGTTTCAGAATTGGGTAACTGGGTAACTAGGTGTTGAGCAGGAAAAGCAAAGTAGAAAATGATCAGTTCAGTTTAGATAAGCCAAGTTTAGATTATGTGAAGGATATATAAGTGACAATAAAATAACAACTAAATATCTATAAATATGCATTTAATCTCGAGAGATTTTGAGTTAGTTTCCTTAGTAGTAATTGATTATTTATAAATAACATGTATACAAAAAATATAATATAATAAATATAAACACCAAAGACTGTGATGTGAGCTGTAATAAGAGCAAGACAAAAATTCAGAAAGACCACCTATTAAAATACCAGACCAAAAAGAAGAGTGTTCAGAAGACAGAGAGGTCCTCGGGGACTGGGGTATTACAGAAGCCAAAGAACAGTGTTGCATTCAGGCAGTTGGTTCAGGGTCGATAATGTCAAATGTTGTCGAGCGGTCAAGTAAGATAAGGTCTGAAAAGCATCCATTTGACTCTACAATGTCAAGCCAAGAAGACAAATCTTGATCCAAAAGTATTATCTCAGCAGAGTTTTGATTCATTCTGTGCTAGAGGTCACCAACTTTTTAAACATTAATGTTTGTGTGTCTCCTTATTTGCAACTTTTTATTCATACCGTTATGCCACAGAGCATCAACTTCCTTAGATTTTAATACATTCAAAGAGAAACAAGAGAATTGAACTTCATACACGCAAACTGGGCCTGACATACTTATTTCATTTTATTCCTCTCTCCAGTGTGAGCCATTGCTTGGGCACTCTTCACTCAGGGGTGGAATAAATTGATCCGTGGTTCAGAATGAAGCATTCCAGACAGCTTTTCTGCTGTGTGTCCTTGGAGTGAAGGTGAAATAAAGTTCATTGGGAAATATAAACTAAGAAAGTGCTTCTACATTGGAATTTGTTTGTTGGAGAAAATTCTTGTTTAGTGAATAAAATTCCTTCCAAGTTTGATTTTAAACCATATTAGTTCCAATTTTATTATTACTTAAAATATATGATCCTTTATTTAGTGCTGTTAAGGTATAATCAGTGTGACTTGTGATACCTCAATTAGAAATAAGATATTGTTTTTCAAAAACATTCAAAATGTTCAGCTATAAATATCTCCCTGGTGTTTTACTACATTTTTATTCTTGAAATAAACAAGTGATGAACATATTTTTTTTTCTTTCTCCAACTTCACAAGTCAGTGGAGTGAAAGCAATTCTTTTTCACAGCTCAGTACGGAAGAACCCTCTGCAAATATGGGAGAAAGTGAAAAATATACCTTTTGTCACTGTTCTTCTTTTTCACTTAAATCTGAATTCCATTGACAGTGGATAATTTTATCTATTTTGGATGGCTTGGAAAATGGCTTATGTGTCCAAGTTGTCACAATAAATTGGAATCACTCAAATCACCAAGTGATTCCATGCAGTTACATAAGCTTAAAATTTAACCTCTGAAAGAGTCAGTAAGAACACTAGTTACATATTGGGGATAAAAAATGATGGAACAATTCTGTCTTCCACAAAACCCTCATATTGCCAACATTCACTGAGGTAAAAGCATCAACAACAGGGCAGTGAAAGTGCACCAACCACATTTATTCCTTTTATTTATTTAGTTTACTTTTTTGTAATCATTTAATGATTTTTCCCTTTCCTCTTAGAGTAAACTACTTGGGAATTCAGCTCAATGTAGGCGCAAACTAACGTAGGAATAGTAGCCCTGATTGTCTCATCCTTCAGAGTCCACATTTACTCAAATGCCACAAATAATAACACTTATTGTTTATTATTTACTGAATACCTTGATAAGAACTTGTATTCAATAATCTCATTTAATTCTGACCAAATCTCTTTACAAAGGAGAAGGCAGGTTTTTATTACAAGCATTAATAAATGGAGACACTGAGGTTAATGTTATTGGACATATACATTCAGCTAGTATGGGTTGAGGCCAGAATTCAAACTCTGCCTCTGGACTCCAAGACCTTAACCAATGTATACACTGTTTGTCTTGCCTTTGCGGAGTCCATGTGACTCTATTATCTCCTCCATTAGCTAAAGAATAACTGGAAAAATTTAGACAGCCACACACAAATATAAAGTCACATAAGATATTCATTTTTAGTTGTGTGCCCAAACACTCATAAACTCTTTTTCTTCAAAGCTCGATTCTAGCTACTAACTTGACCCATGAGTTGAAATTAGGTTACTGAAGATTGACATATTAGGTAGGTTTTCCTAGCCAAGAATCAGAGAAGGCTTCCTTTGATGATTTATAAAGTGTGTGGAAAAAATTAATGAGTAGCAGAACAGTCCTTCCTTCAACATACTTGACTTTTCCATGGGAGTTTGACCCATTCATTCTTCCAGAAAGTCTTCCTGGGGTTGCCCTGAACTCAACTCTCTAATAGGACAGGGAAGGCACAGAGATGTTGGGGACTGCATCCCTGCTCTTAAAATAGATAACCACTTAGTTGGGAAGATGTTAATGTACATGAAATCTCTGTTCATGTACAAGTTCCAAATAAGGCATTTCTAACTACACATAAGCAGTGTGGATTTCAGAAAAAGGAGAAAACTGCCCACACTTGCAGATACATAAGCCCTTCCTTTCTCATCTTAAGACACAGATAAAAGGGGAACATTTGCCTTTGATTTCCTGATCACTGACACTCATGCCTTTGCAATCTATGAGGTGGCTATGCACTTGAAAGTGACAAATGGCATGAGTAATAGCAACAGGTCTGAAAATGTAAGATTCCAAGCTTCATATCCTAGTGGATATGACAGATCTCAACTTTAATCTTGTGGTAACTCAATTTTTGTGCTAGCCAGGAGGACCCTACACAAGTGCATACCAGTGCAAGCAACCGTATTAGCACAGGAGCTATGCCGAGTTGCTCTGGACAAGTCTGAGTGAGCCAACAGCTACAGTTGGCAGTCAGTGAAGGGAAAATGTGCTCTGAACACTGAGTGAATCACCCGAACAGACAGGCGGGAGTGTGTGCCAATTTAGCCTGGAATCTGTGCCAGCATTTGCACGAGAGGTGAAATCTGCTGAGATTTGGGAGACTCAGGGAATTGCTGTAGGTGACTGGATGAGTGGGTCTTTTCCCACTATCATCAGCATTGAATTCCTGCAGTTCGGAAAGCCTGAATTGTTCCCGAGAAGGAACAAGGCTGATGTCCAGAAGCAGCGCTGGCCATTAAAAAAGCCCACCCTGTGTCCCAAATTCACATCAGGTGTGTCATGTCCAATACTTTTGGGCTGTCAGCCACATTCCAGCTGAGGCTACTTCTTCCTTGCTCCATTCCTCCCGTGGCTTCAAATGCATTCATATGCTTCGTATGTTTTCTCTAGCTACATCTTTGAAAGAAGAGTGTGCAGATAACCTTCATAACTCTGAGTTATTAAACTGTCAGGTTTCTATGGCAGTATCGTTACAGAAGCAGACCGCTATCTTTCTTCTGTGGGTGGCTGGTGGTTTTGATTCCATCAACTTTTTGGTTAGTATTCAAGGACCTCGTAATCTACTTATGTGGAATATGTCTGAGTTTCCCAAAATAAATACAGTTTATTGTGACCAACATGGAAAAAAATAGGTCTCATGAAAAGATAGGTAGCATCATAAGACCATCATCTCCCCCGTAAGAAAGCAGATAACTCATGACAGAAGAAGTATCTGTCCTAAGAAGAGAAGCCTTTCCCTTCGCATAGTGAGAAAGGAATGTGTTTGCCCTATGCTTTGTGTTCAGGATACGTAGTAAGACTATATTAAGAGGCATCATGGCTTCTGACTCAGTCAGATTCTGCATTTTGTAACAAGTCCCCAAAGAGATTGTGACGTGGGACTCCAGATCCCCTTACAGAAAGGCTGTCTGGTAATGGAAGGCCACTCAGGAGCAATCATCAGGACCTTCATCTATACAAATAGCGATCCACACGGTTCACACCTAACTGCTTTCTTTTTCATCTTCCGTCTTTATCTTATGTGTTCTACTAGGTGATTGGAGAGAGGAAGAAAGAGGCAAAAGGACCTTAAATCATTGTAAGACAGACTTTACTCGGTGAAGTAAATGGCAAACCCACCAGCTGCTCTGAGAAAGAGGAAGCTACCGTCTCCAGTGAACAGTTTACAGGCACAAAATTTTGTATCATGTCACGAAGGGCCCAAGGAGCCCAGGTAGCTGGGCTGCTAACTTCAAGGGCAGCAGGTTCAAGCCACCAGCACCTCTACAGGAGAAAAGGGGGACTTTCTACTTCCTTAAAGTGTCTCACAAACTCACAGGGGCAGTCTACCCTGTTCTATCAGGTCGTGGTGAGTCAGCTCTGACAGTGAGTGAGTGAGTGAGTGAGTGAGTGAGTGAGTGAGTGAGTGAGAGTGAACAGAATTCACTTGCTCGCAGTGGGGCTTTGTGGGGAGGAGAGGCATTAAATGACATCCCACTAACAAGAGCGTGCATATAAGAATGTAGACACTGGGAGGAGAAGCAGGGGTGAGAGAGCAGAGTGAATTGAAGCTCTGTTGCAGCTACAGCCTTCTGTCTGAGCAAAAGTAGTACGTGAGGTCTTGTCACTGCTGCTAGGTTTTTCCCCCGTTATTTTCATCCAATGACACCCAAAAAATATCAGAGTGACTTCGTGAAAAGCACTGTGCTCGGTCCTCCTAGAAGATGCACACACAAGAAAGCATATGATGCAAATATAACAGAATGAAAAGATCATTTGGTATCTAAAAGAGCAAGATTAACTGGATATCCCTTTGTCCCTGCAGGAGCAAGTAGCCTACATTCATCATCCCCAGCACAGACAGTCTTCTTTTGAGATTGCCACATCAACCAGCTACTTTGCTTTGAGTATAGAGGATGAAGTAGTTAGTGTGTGGATTAAATGTAAAGATAAGAAAGCCCCAACCAAAGTGATGGCCACTGAACTAGTCTGGTAATAGCAACCCCACTAATACTAATAAAACCTTACTGCCACTAAGTTGGTACCAACTCCTAACTATCCTGACGGACAGACTAGAACTGTCTTTGTGGGTTGCCAAAGCTTTAAATCTCTGTTGGAGCAGAAAGCCTCATCTATCTTCCCAGGGAGCAGTTGCAGGTTCAAACCACTAGCCTTGTGGCCACAGGGTGGTGGTTACATGGATCCTCAGTGGCCAGAAAAAACAAGATCTAAATTAGATTCATAAGAAATTAATGAAACTCTGGAGTCGTGAATTTAGATGCCATCAAAAACTTGGATGAATGGAGCATCAAGGGATGTCAACATCCCATGTTGATGTCAACATCAACATGCCTAGATCCCAGATCTTGTGGGGAAAGAGATGGAGAGTGAGAAGGGCTGGACTAGAAGGGCTGTTGAAAGGCGCTGAAGAACGGCAATATCAAATGCCCTCTCTTTTTCTGTGTGGGGCAAAAAGAAAAATTCCAGGATCTGCTCTTACTTACTGCCACTGAGTCAATTCTGAGTCCTAGGCCTGCCCCTGTGAGTTTCTGAGACCTGAGTTCTTTAAAGGGAAGAGAGCCCTGTCTTGCTCCTGAGGAGCAGTGAGCCATTGTAGACTGCTGACCCTCCGCTTAACAGCCTGGCATGTAACCATTATGCCACCAGGACTCCCTCCAATGTCAACCAAGACTGCATTAAAGTCTGTTACTGCAAATATCGCGTAGGAAAGCTACTGTGAAAAATAGAAGTGAAAGGGCTGGTTTCAAATCTAAGCTGGTCTAAGGTAAAAATCTTTAAGAGATATGTGTGAGATTTAAAAGCAGATGGAAATTGGAGTGATAGCCACTAGGGGTTGTAAACTTTGCCAAATATTTAGAAATCTGGGAAAAGTGCCAGGACTTCTAAGAGGATGTGAGACATTTATATTTATATTTCAGTAGGTGGGCTACCTCGGCTGACAACCACGATAAGTAAGAGAATTCAAGATGTGTTTGCATCTACTCTTTGCCTCCCACTTCCCACCCCTACAATTCTTGCCTTTTAAAATATTGCTCTTTGGAGTACGAGATATATGCTTAATAGTAAGCGCAAGGTCAATCTATATGGATGAGATAAGCAGAGAGAAATGAAAGGCCTGGTGGGCTTTGTGCAAAACAAGAACCAAGATGCAGGAACCCTTCCAGCAACAGTGGTTAGAGAGGATTCAGACCCAAAGGAAAATCTGTGCTCAGTCTTAAAGAACGACTAGAATCAAAATGATCCATTGAAAGTGAGGGGTGAGCAAAGCCAGAAAGCCCAACTCACAATGGGTAGAGGGTCACAAAGGAGGAAAAGTCAGACACATATGAAAAACAGGCCAGGCCCAACTGGAAAATGAATTGTCAATGACTCCTCTGTCAAGCATGAAATGCTCTGAGTCAACCGTGGAGGAGTGGACCTGACAGGCCTGGAGACATGCAGGGTGGGGCTGTCAATGGCCTGTGTGGTCTCACAGAGGATAACACATACACACACTCCAAACATTTGGGGGCTTTCATCTCTCGAGGACTCATCTGGATAGATATTTCCAGTAACCACAGCTTTGTGAATAATCCTCAGCGCTGTCTAATTCTCTGTGGAAGACCAGAGGTCATGAAGCCTTGACTTCCATTATTTAAGAAACTTATAGTCCATCCAAGAACCCAAGAATGTGTCTTGCTTGAGGTTTCCACAGATTAATGGTTTATTAAACAGAAAGTGACGATCCCATCATGTAAGGTCACACATATCAGCAGCAGCACGTCCAGCTTCGCAAGTTCATATGCCTCAAGAATCCGTGGCCAATACTTCTGTTGGTCAAGACACTGAAGTAAAAGCAAGTGTGACTAATTGCATTTGGAAGGAGCAATGACCCAGCAATGACCTTTATGAGAGGACCAGAACTGACGATGAGTGGTTTCCCCTCAAGATATGAAATATACTTCCAGACTACACTTGCTGCCTACATTGCTTGGAAGGCCATGACTCTATTAACAATGTCTCTGCTTCTTCGAACCTCACATGTGTTTCTGCAATGGCCCCTCTTCCCAACTGTGTTCACAGGATTGGCTTTTAGGGCACCCCATGCACCCAAATATCTGATTCCAAATGAACTCATCTCAAAAGTAAGGTGAAACTGGGTCAGGTTGAGTGTGTGAACTCAATTCCTTTAGGAGTTCCTGCTATCTAAAATTAGTGTTCATAACAGAAGCCTAAATCCTCAGGTCACATAGCTTAACATAAAAAAGGGAGAAATGCTAAGCATAGCTTACCTCAGGCTTTAGTGTATGAAAAAGCCAGACAGTGTTGGGGTCTGGGGTTGAAGTTGGTCCTGATCGAACTGGAAGAGGAGAATGGAAACAAGGTAAGAGAGGAAGGACAGGAGCTCACAGACCACCTAGTCCTCTAAGTAGGACAGGGAGAATAGGGCGCCTTTTAGACTCTATTAAAAACCTTTGTCTTTAGGAACTTACTCCTGCCTTAGGACTGACAATGTCCTTAGGTTTACCTCATTGCACCACCTTTTTGTACCCCTCTTCTTTCTGCCAGACCCATCCAAGCTCCTCTACAGAGTGCCCCATCTCCTGAAGGCCTTGCTTCTTTCTCGGGGCCAGGCAGGCTTGCTTTCTGCTTCACTGGTTCTCCATTTCTAAATGCCACGGAAAGGCCTCTCGTTCAAATCCTCCAGCAACTCTACAGAATGATTCACAATCAGAAACCTGGTATAGTGTCACTATCAGATGGAATTGACTCAACGACTCAATGAGTCCATACCTTTGAACTTGATCAATACTTTTGAACTTGGTCAAGTGCTATGCTTTTGCTAATGGAATGAGTATCTGGATGATTATAACAGAAATTAAAAACTCACTGCAAGAACATCAACGCTGTCCCATAGGGACCCTATAGGACAGGATAGAACTTTCCCTGAGAGTTTCTGAGATTGCAACTGCTTACTGGAGTAGAAATCCCTCCCTTTCTCCAGTGGAAGTTCCAAACTACCCACCCTTCAGATCACCTTCGAATGCATAACCAATATGACACTGGGGCTCCTGGAAGATATAAAGACCTAATTGTCCTCTGGGTCTTCTGCTATTTTCCCCTATACCACAAGACAGTACCAAAGAGTGGTGGCTCCTTCATCCTGACTTCCAGAGGCAGCAGACATCTGGAGCAGAGCTGAGTAGATGGTCAATTGCCAGAATCAGTCATTGCCAAAGCTTAGTACAAGTAAGAAATGCATACTTGTTCTTGCAAGCTATTGAGATTTAGAAATTCTTTGTTATCACTGTAAAATTAACTTATATATATATTCTAAGCAAGAAAGTTTTGTTTTGGGGGTGAGGTGGAGAGATGTCTATGATGCATTTTTACTTCTTCATTTCACTTTAAGAATAGCTGAAAGTAGTGGAATAAGCACAGATTTAGATATCAAGTGAACTTGTCATGTTTTTATCTGTTCTCATTGGCAAATACAATGCACCATTCCAAAGACACTTCCTTTCTTTCAGCTACTTCAGTTGGAGGCAATTTTCCCCAAGATCCCACTTGGGATCCTGTTAACCTGCCTGGCAGTCAATTATTGTTTATTGAAATAGTCTCAATAGACTGTGTGCTAGGCAGGGTTCTCTGGAGATACAAAATGAGGATATTTATGATTAGATAGGTAGAGCTATAAATACATATATGATAATGTGTTTATACAGTGAAAAGAAACTTTCATGGAAGTCCAACTCATGAGGACTGCCTAGTCAAATGTCAAGGAAGCAGACAGTGGGGTCCTCCCTTGTGCAAGGCAGGCAAAGTCTGCCTGTAGGCAGAAAACGGCAGGGTGGGACAACCACAGACAGTAACTCGGGAGCTTAGCAAAGCAGGCCATGATGGGATACCAAACTCTAACAATGCAAGAAGACATCATCAACCAACCTCAAACTCAAGTGATACCAGCAGCATGGTGAAGCAGATCTTGAAGGAGTCTCAAGCTTTAGAGACACAATCCATGGGCAGTCTTGGCCCACAAGATGTGTAACTCACAGATAGAGACAAAGAACTAGCTAAAGCAGCAGTATGTTGGTCCAATCACCAAAGAACAAGAGGGTCAGAGGGTGGACCTTGTAGAGACATTTATCTCGTTGTCCTCCAATCAAACTGCAATCTGATTAATTCCACCTATTTCTATTGGCAGGTTGACACAATAAACCTAAATATCACATGCCGTTATATGGAAATAGTTGAGTTCATTATAATACAAAAATATTCATCAGCCATCCTTGCAATTTCTCTGGTGCCAATTCATTATTTGAAACTAAGGGGGGTGCTGAGCCCTGGTGGCGTAAGTGGTTGAGTGCGGGACTGCGGCCCTCGGGCTTGGCGGTTCAAATCCAGTGGCGGCTCTCAGGAGGAGCACTGGGTAGCACCCACGACCACCTGAGGCAATGATGCTCCCCCCAAAAAAATGAAAGAGGGAAATTAAATACTTAATGTGTATGTGTAAGCTATTCTTCAATATAAAACATTGTTATTGTTGAAGAAGGGGGTTTTCATTGTAGAAAAATTCTATACAAAAAATATTGCAGCAATTATGATAGCTTTATGAAATCACAATTTTTCCAGTTCAGATAAGTAACAATTTCAGGAAATAAATGATTGCCAGCAGGCTCTAACATTATTTGGCAAAATAAAAGAAGAAATACAACTTTACATTATCAAGATCAGGCTGTCCACGTCCATGTCTCTAAAAGTAGGATAGTCTCCCACTAGAGGGCAGTGATGCCCCCCCCCCGAAAAAAAAAATAAGACAGTCCTGCATGGTGAGCTTTTTGATGTGATGCAATATGAAGTTCATACATCAACTATGAAATAGTTCTTATCAGAAAACGTTGAACATGAGTCAAATCAAATATTTGTCAAATATTTGACAGTTTTGTACCTCTAATATCTCAGTACCTCCAACGGTAAGTTTACAAAAAATGAGAAGCTAGAGGCCAAGTCAAACCTATTAGGAAACAAGTGTATATATTCAGAATATGGAGATAGCCAATGAGGCCTCTGTGTGGGCACGACTTTCTCCTGAGCATTCTGGGCAGTCTCATGATATTTCCCATTTGGAGGTGAGAGTCTTGAGTCAATCTCTTGGAGACAGGCGACTGAAGAGACAACACGCAGCATGCTTTAGATCCTGAGTCCTGGGGACTGGAGGGGCCAGAGGAGAAGCTCCATGGGCTTACCCTGATGAAACCAAAGCTCTGGGGCTGAAGAAGTCACGTGAAGACTCTTGCCAGTCCTGAGATGCTGGAGAAGCCACAGAGAGACACCTGCCAGCATTGAGATGGTTCTACCATTAAGTGACCAGACATCCCACTTTTTAACAATTTAACAACTTCCCATGGTGTTTTAAAATTAAAATAAATATATTACAATACTATTTTTGTGTTCTATGAACATTTTTGTTGCTCCATATAGACCAAATTTTTAATCACAAACCCCTTGTGTCCCCCACCTCCCGGTCAGTGGTGTCCCACTTAAAATATGGTCACTTTAATTATCTACCACCAATGAATACTACTGATGGACACTGAATCCTGGAAGCGAGGAGCCATGAGGAGACTGCTGCCAGTGCCAGGATGCTTCTACCGCCACTGAATACACAAGACTCTGCATCCACTGGCCTGTGAGTGTCCTGGTGTCATTGCACGTGTTTTGTGAGTTGGAAGGAGACTTTATAGACTGGGATCGGACATATGGGCTAATATCAGACTTATGATCTTGGACTGGACTGGGATGGGATGCTTTCTCAATGTTCCATTTCTCTTGTATATAAACCAATCCCTTATGTGTGTTTATGAATTGGTTTCTCTGGTCTACCTGGATTAACACAGGCAGGTATTATTACTCCCATTTGTTAGATGAGAAATGAAAGCACAGAGAAATATAGCCTATTGAGAATTGGACGGCAAGATGATTCTCAACTGGGCCACATGGCTAATCACACCTTAAAACCAAGCAAACAAGCAAACAAACAAAGAAAAACCTACCTTTTGTTCCTCAGTATTTAGAATGGGCCTTGTTCAAGTTCCCAAGCTTCATCACTCCAGTGCCTCTTTCCATTCAAGACCTGATCATTCATGGAGTTATAAGTGTTTAGCCGGCTGACACAAAGGTAGCCTGCTTCTCTTTGCAGAGTTGATGTTCTGTGTTTCAAGGAACCAGCTAAGTTCTGCTGGTGGGCTCCCACATTTATGAACAGAGAAGGGCTGTTGTCCTCGCCTCCAGAGGCTGCTTTACAAACATTAGACTTCTCAGGAATTTGTAGCAGTGCATATACCTATCCACTGCCCCTGAGTTGATTTCAAGTCATAGTGATCCTGTAAGACACAATAGAACTTCCCCATTTTGATTTCTGAGACTTTAAATCTTTACAGAAACAGACTATTCTTTCCCTCTCAGTTCAAACTACTGACCTTGCAAATAGAAGTTCAATGTAACCAAAAAAAGAAAAAGAGGAGGAGGAGGAGAAAAAAGTTGTTCAATGCACAACTTACCATGGCACCAGAGTGCTTTGCAGTGGTGAAGCAATTGATTATTCCACCATATCAGTCAAAGCCCAGGTGCAAGATGACAGAGCTGAGTATCTGTTCAAATTCAAGGTTCAATTTCAAAGGTGTGTGATTAACTTCCCTACTCAGCTAATGATCCTTCCAAACGACCTTAATCTGTAGAGAAATTCTATAGTTTAGCTCATATAGAATTTGAATGGAAGGCCATCCGTGTTTATTTCAACAGAGTCACTTTTCTTGCCTTTACTTTCAGAGGTTACTTTTCCTCTTTCTGTCTCCTTGACTTCTTTGGGGCAACTAAGCCTTCCAGCCACTGGCATTTTTTGAAATCTCCTTTCAAAGGCATCTTATTCTTCAACTCTCTGCACACTGTACACTCTTGTCACACTGCACTGCTCCTTTTTCCTGAGCACCATTCCAAGAGTTTCCTTTTCCAAACCCTTGCTGCTTTGAACAAAGCTGCCCGGTAGGAGTTGTTCTTTCCTTTCTGTTCCCTACCAAGCATCAAAAAGGTTTGCAGAAGGAGGTAGTAAAGTAAATGTGGTTAGAATTTTTAAAGAGCTCATTTTGTCTAAAGGAACATAAATGTTGGCATGCTTCATTTTCTAAAAGTCATCCTCAGGACCAAGTTGTAGTGGGGGGTGAGGGGGTGACGTGGGGTTGCATCTGTTGGTCTCTGTTCATCAAGATGCCTCTAATATGTCCAAGTGACCTCATGACACTCTGGTGGAATCCCCTGATAATCCATCACACCAGTCTCTAGAGAGTCCGGAAATGCACTGAAGGTATCCATCTACGCAGACATCGCACTTGCTCCCCACCACCCTTGGTGTCATACTCCACTCCTGCATTTTTCTTTCAAAGAAGTCTCTCTCCGCTATGAGAACCTGCACTCACCAGCAGTCTTAGCGATTTTGAAACTGAAGTATTTTCCTTTGGAGAAGAAAAACAGCAGTAACAGCAAGCACACCTTGGCCCTGCATCCCTGTGCTTCTTGCTCCCTGGGCAGAGGATGAATGCTTCAAAGTCATCCATTCATGTGAAGGAAGGGTAGCTCCCTGGTTGTCTCGTGGCTACAATTCCTCGCGATCATGTTCAAGGACAGAAGAAAAAATCAAGGGTGCTCCCAGTCTTAGCCATCTCTCTTTAATCCGGATATCAAATTATTACCCAGAAGTGTCCTAGGAAATTCCACTTATATATCATTGCTTGATATTTGGATTCTGTGATGGGTAGGTTTGTTATGCCAACATGGCCACAGAAGATTGGTGGGTCTGTTGTGACGGCACAGCCAATGAACACACGGGATGAATTGAAGGGCAAAACTAGGAAGGGCACAGCAAGTCCCACCCCCTCTCTTTCTTCTTTTCGGATCTTCAGACCAGAGAGCTGCTTTGTTTGTCCTGTGCCTTGACCTCCGAGCAACACTACCCATGGGACACCTAATCGTGGGCTGTGGAACTGTGAGTTGAGGTTCCTTCAAGCCCTACTTCACCACGCTCCTGGGATATACATCTCTTGAGCTAGGGACTGTTGGACTCTGTTATCTGGCTGACTGTTGGTGACCTGCTCTGCTGTTTGCTGCCTGTGACCAGATAGCCTGAATTGCTCTACAGGGAACTACTCAGCGCCCCTCCAGACTTGAAGGATTGCCAGTCTTCTAGCTGTCTCACGCAAGTGAGTTGCACCGAGCAATTTGTACTGCTTTATAGATTACTTAACTGTTTCTTTCTTATCTTATGTACTCTTCTTTCTGTATAAATATATAAAGAGAATTACTAGTGTCCTGGTTTTATTTCTCGAGAGAACCCTCTCTGACACAAGTGGTACCAGGAGTGCTTCTAGAGAAATAAAATCATAAATATGGGTTTCTTTGATTGGTTCTCCAATCTGACTAGTCTTAAGAGCACTGATGATGCTAATTCTAGACCTAAAGTCATGGGTAATTCTGCCACTCCTACTAGTCCCTGGTGTGAAATAGCAAAGCTGATAACTAAAGTAGGAGCACCGATGGATGGGGTGCTGGTTACAGGAGAGGCTCTGGGAGAACACATGTTTGACATATTCCAGCAGTTTTGTCAAGATGCCAAATATAGGGAAGCTGATCCTCGTTACAATGGACTATGTGATTAAGGAGAGGGATTGCCTCAGGGCCTCAGAAGCATGCCTTAAGTGCCGACTCACAGACATGAAGGGTTCTGTCTGTGCTACAAAGGAAAGCCTTCTTACCTGTAGTAAAAGAGCCAATATTGCTGATAACCAGGTTCAAAGCCTCATTATGCGAGTGGCTGAATTACAACGTCAGCTGAATGGCAGATCTAGATCAGTGTCGGAAGCCAAAGTGAGGGCATTGATAGTAAAAAATTGGGACCCTGAAACATGGGATGGGAATATATGGGCTGATAATCCAGAAGAGGAGGATATAATGCCACCATTAGAAACAAATGAACCAGCCCAGTCAATAGATCTGCCCCTCCCAGCTGAAGACAATAGTCTACAATCAACAAAACAATCCACACCTGAGCAGATCAACCAAACTACTCAAGGTGAAACTTCAGGTGGGGCTGCATCTCTACCATTGCCTGAGGGAGATGACTTACAAGATAGTGCTGAGAACACCCTGGAAACACCCTCACCATTGATAGTTTCTGCTAGACCTGTAGCTAAAATTAAGGCAAGGAAAGCCCCTAAGGGTGAGGCCGAGGTGATTATGCAAGAAGAAATATGCTATACTCACAAAAAACTGGTTGAGTTTTCAAATACATGCAAGCAAAAGCCTGGAGTGTATCCCAGGGAATGGTTATTGAGGGTGTGGGGTACTGGTGCAAGAAATGTAATATTAGAACAGTCTGAGTTTCTGGATATGGGATCTGTAAGCACAGACTCTTCTTTCAATGTCTCAGAGAGAGAGGCTAAGAGAGGATCCAACTCCTTATTTGGCTGGTTCACTGAGGCACGGGCTGCCAGGTGGCCTAGATTGGACCAACTGGAGGTGCCTGACCTACCTTGGTACACTGTAGAAGAAGGCATCCAAAAGCTGAGAGAAATTGGCATGGCAGAATGGATCTATCAGGATACTCCCATAGACCCTAAAAGGGGGTGTCCTGAGAATATATTCTTGACTACTACTATAAGGAAGAAGTTTGTGTGGTGGGCCCCAGCATCTTTGAAGACTCTTATAATCGCTATGTGGTGTGCACCAGCATTAACTGTGGGAACTGCCTTAAGTGAACTCTGACATTTGTCCACGATGGGGCTGATTGGGCTCCATGGTGACAGAGGGCAAGTGTCAGCACTGAATCAACAAAGACAGGGCGGACGTGGTTATAATAGAAAACAAGGCTTTTGTAGTAATCAAAGCAGCCTATCTTGTGTGGAATTATGGCATTGACTACTTAGTCATGGTATCCCTAGGAGTGAAATAGATGGGAAACCTACTAAATATTTACGTGACCTATACAGGCAGAAAAATGCTGGATCAGGTAAACAGCAAGATAGGCAGTCAGGATCACTCAACCAACTTCCGGACCTGAGCCAGTTTACAGACCCACAACCATTTGAATGAGGGGAAGGCCGGGTCCCTTGGAAGAAGGTCCCTGCTACATCACCAAAAGTTTATGTTGTTAGTCTTTCTTCCAGCCTTCTCCAAGAGGACCTGTTCATTGGGGGAAAGGAAATAATCAAGCTTTTCAGGGATTACTGGACACTGGCTCTGAACTGACACTAATTCCAGGGTACCCAAAGTGTTTCGAAGGCCCGTCAGTCAGAGTGGGGGCTTATGGGGGTCAAGTTATTAATGGAGTTTTAGCTCAGGTATGCCTCACTATGGGTCTGGTAGGTCCCTGAACCTATCCTATGATTATTTCCCTAGTTCCAGAATGCATCATTGGAATAGACATACTTAGTAACTGGCAGAACCCCAACATTGGATCCCTGAAATGTGGAATAAGGGCTAGCATAGTGGGAAAGACCAAATGGAAACCATTAGAATGGCCATTGCCTAGGAAAATAGCAAACCAAAAGTAATACTGCATTCCTGCAGAAATTTCAGAGGTAAGTGCCACCATCAAAGACTTGAAAGATGCAGGGGAGTGATTCCTACCACATCTCCATTTAACTCACCCATTTGGCCTGTAAAGAAGACAGATGGATCCTGGAGAATGACAGTGCATTATTATAAGCTTAACCAGGTGATGACCCCAATTGCAGCTGCAGTTCCAGATGTAGTCTCATTGCTTGAGCAAATTAATACTTCTCCTGGTACTTAGTATGCAGCTATTGATCTGGACAATGCCTTCTTCTCAATACCAATCTCAAAGGATGACCAAAAGCAGTTTGCCTTCACCTGGCAGGGCCAACAGTACACTTTCACAACTCTCCCCCAGGGGTACATCAACTATTCTGCCCTGTGCCATAATTTAGTCCAAAGGGATCTCGATCACCTGTCTATTCCATAAAATGTCACACTACTCCATTATTTTGATGACATTATGCTGATTGGATCCACTAAGGAGGATGTATTAAAGACTTTAGATTCATTAGTACAGCATCTGCATACAAGAGGTTGGGAAATTAACCCAACAGAGATTCAAGCACCCTCCACCTTGGTAAAATGTCTAGGGGTCCAGTGGTGTGGAGCATGTCGAGATATTCCCACTAAAGTGAAAAACAAGCTATTAAATCTGGCTCCCCCAACAATGAAACAGGAGGCACAATGCCTAGTAGGCTTTTTCAGATTTTGGAGGCAATATATCCCTCACTTGGGTGTTCTACTTCAACCTATTTATCAGGTGACATGAAAGGCCTCCAATTTTGAGTGGGGCCTGGAACAAGAAAAGGCTCTGCAACAGGTTCAGGCTGCCATGCAAGCTGCTTTGCCACTGGGACCATATGATCCAGCTGACCCAATGGTGCTAGAAGTGTCAGTTGTTGATAAAGATGCAGTGTGGAGTCTTTGGCAGACCCCTATTGGTGAATCACAGCTTTGATTTTGGAGTAAAGTCCTGCCATCTTCTGCAGACAACTACTCCACCTTTGAAAAACAGCTGTTGGCCTGTTACTGGGCCTTGGTGGAGACTGAATGCCTCACCTTGGGCCACCAAGTCACCATGAGGCCTGAACTACCCATCATGAACTGGGTATTGTCTGACCCACAGAGTCATAAAGTTGGACGCGTGGAGCAATACTCCATTGTTAAATGGAAGTGGTACATACGAGATCAAGCCAGAGCAGGTACAGGTAAGGTACAGAGAAGGTACAGGTAAGCTGCATGAAGAAGTGGCCCAAATGCCCACAGTCCCCACTCCTGTCACATTACTGCTCTTTCCGAATGTGCACCTATGGCCTCCTGGGGAGTTCCTTATGATATTTTAACTGAAGAACAGAAAAGTCATGCTTGATTCACAGATGGCTCTGCACGTTATGCAGGTGCCACTCGTAAGTGGACAGCAGCAGCGCTACAGCCCCTTTCTGGGATCTCCTTGAAAAATAGTGATAAAGGAAAATCCTTCTAATGGGCAGAACTCCGAGCAGTGCACCTGGCCATTCAGTTCACTTACAAGGAAAAGTGGCCAGATGTGAGACTGTATACTGATTTAAGGGCCGTGGCTAATGGCTTGGCTGGATGGTCAGGGACTTAGAAAGAACATGATTGGAAGACTGGTGACAAGGAGGTGTGGTGACAAGGTATGTGGATGGAAATCTCTGAATGGGCCAAAAGAGTAAAGGTAATCGTGTCTCATGTGAATGCTCACCAAAGGGTTACCTCTGGAGAGGAGGACTTTAACAATCAAGTGGATAAGATGACACGCACTGTGGAGTCTGGTCCTCCTCTTTCCTCTGCCACTCCTGTTATTGCCCAATGGGCACATGAACAAAGTGGACATAGTGGCAGGGATGGAGGTTATGCATGGGCACAACAACTGCAATTCCACTCACCAAGGCTGACTTGGCCACAGCCACTGCTGAGTGCCCTATTTGCCAGCAGCAGAAACCAATGTTAAGTCCAAGGTACAGAACCATTCCTCGGGGAGATCAACCAGCAACTTAGTGGCAAGTTGATTATATAGGACCACTCCCATTATGTAGGGGGCAGCGCTTTGTTCTGACTGGAAGAGACACCTATTCTGGATATGGATTTGCCTTCCCTGCAAGCAACGCTTCTGCCCAAACCACCATTCGTGCACTTACAGAATGCCTCATCCACTGGCATGGCATCCCACATAGCATTGCTTCAGATCAAGGAACTCACTTTACAGCAAATTCAGTGGAGCAATGGGCCCATGCCCATGGAATCTACTGGTCATATCATGTTCCTCATCATCCTGAAGCAGCTGGCTTGATAGAATAATGGAATGGGCTCCTAAAGACACAACTGCGATGCAAACTACGTGGTAACAACTTGCGAGGCTGGGGCAGAGTTCTCCAGGAAGCTGTATATGCTTTAAACCAGCCAATATATGGTGCTGTGTCTCCAATAGCCAGGATTCATGGGTACAGGAACCAAGGGGTGGAAACTGGAGTGGCACCACTCACTATTACTCCTGTTGACCCACTTGCAGCATTTTTGCTTCCTGGCTCAGCAACCCTATGTTCTTCAGGACTGGAGGTCCTGGTCCCAAAGGAAGGAACTCTCCCACCTGGAAGCACAGCACAGATTTCACTGAACTGGCAGCTGAGAATGCCCCCTGGCCACTTTGGGCTTCTCATGCCTTTGGATCAACAGATCAGGAAGGGTGTCACTGTACTGAGTGGTGTGATTGATCCAGATTATCAAGAAGAAATTGGACTGGGGTTACATAATGGGACTCCAAGAGATCCCATAGGACGACTTTTAGTGCTACCATGCCCTGTGATAAAAGTTAATGGTAAATTACAGCAACCGCATCATGACAGGACATCTAATGACCTAGACCCCTCAGGAATGAAGGTCTGGGTCACCCCACCAGGCAAAAAACCACAACCTGCTGAAGTGATTGCTGAGGGAAAAGGTAATACAGAATGGATAGTAGAAGACGGTAGTTCTACCTACAAATTACAACCACGTGATCAATTGCAGAAGCGAGGTTTGTGATTGTTCATGTATTTTCTGTTTATGAGCTTATTGAATCTTTTCTTTGCTCATGTATGATATATCAGCTACAATTGGACTCAGTGTGTTCTCATTTATATGTATGATAGATATTTGCTGTTATGAATAAGTTTGATTTCATCGAGGTCTGGAAGTTTTATATGGGTTAAGAATTGTGTACAAGTGCCATGTTGGCAAGGGGTGGATTGTGATGGGTAGGTTTGTTATGCCAACATGACCACAGAAGATTGGTGGGTCTGTTGTGCCAGCACGACCAATGACTACACAGGATGAATTGAAGGGCAGAGATAGGAAGGGCTTGGCAAGTCCCGCCTTCTCTGTTGCTTTCAGATCTTCGGACCAGACAGCTGCTTTGTTCATCCTATACCTCGACTTCCAAGCAACACTACCTATGGGACAACTCATCGTGGACTGTGGAGCTGTGAGTTGAGGTTCCTCCAAGCCTTACTTCACCACGCTCCTGGGATATACATCTCTTTAGCTGGGGACTGTTGGACTCTGTGACTTGGCTGAGTGTTGGTGACCTGCTCAGCTGTTTGCTGCCTGTGACCCGATAGCCTGAATTGCTCTACAGGGGACTACTCAGCGGCCCACCAGACTTGAAGGACTTCCAGTCTTCTAGCTGTCTCACGCAAGTGAGTTGCACCAAGCAATTTGTACTGCTTTATAGATAGTTAACTGTTTCCTTCCTATCTTATATACACTTCTCTCTAAATAAATATATAAAGAGAATTACTAGTGTCCTGGTTTTATTTCTCTAGTGAACCCTCTCTGACACAGATTCCTATA
The DNA here is from genome assembly GCA_004026705.1 of Nesogale talazaci. Taxonomy (NCBI): domain Eukaryota; kingdom Metazoa; phylum Chordata; class Mammalia; order Afrosoricida; family Tenrecidae; genus Nesogale; species Nesogale talazaci. The sequence continues at coordinate 29,952 of PVJH01017006.1, forward strand.
CCCTCCAACTTATAAATTAGATGTTGTACAAAGATTTTATCTGCCTGTGTTATCCTCCCTAGAGAAACAAGTTTGTAGTGGATGTTAGTGTCTTCATGGATGTTGGTGACCTTCATGGATGATTCAGGTGACTTATCTTGTGTTCTTATGGGGTTTTGAAGCCCACAGCATTCTGATGTCTGACTGTGGCCTCAGTCCAGATGAAATCATCCAATGATGTTGTAGATAGAAGCTTATTCTGATTATAAAATCGCACTTTTCCAAGCTAAAATCTCAACCACCTCTGAGTCTGATTCACATCCTCCAAGAACCAAAAATGTCCTAGAAAGGCAAATATGACAGATTTATCTTACTATCATATCATGCTAGCATGCTTATTTGTAAAGTTGCCACATCCCTCAATTCATATGGAGATAGCCAATGAGCCTTCTTTAGAACATGCTGAAACTTCCTGGTTCTTGGAGTTTCATGTTTCTTTCAATACTTCAAAAGTTATGCTTATCCCACTCCACGCTCCCAGATCATCATTAAATGTGTATTTGAGAGAGTGCATTGGGAGAATTCTGATACCTTCCTTTCTCTAACTTTGTCTCCGTTCTCTTTCCTCCTACTTCCACTACCTAGACTCTGATTTCTTTCTTGATTATAAGATACTTTAAAAATTAGCTCTAGTTTAAAAACTTCATCTTCCCAACTCCATTTTCATGGCTCAATTTAACTCATGGTCAGTTATCCCCTGTATACAATAGGAGAAAAAGATATATGATCCAATATAGCATATTGGATCCCAGCCCTTGATGTTAAATGGGAGTGGGGAAAAGGTATAGGTGCTAAACACAAGTTTGGCAGCTTGAAACCACCAGGTGCTCAGAAAGACTGGGAACTACAGCCGGGGAAACTCCCTGGGGCAGATCTACCCTATCCTGGAGGATCACAGTGAGTCAGCATCAAGTCAAGGCCAGTGAGTTTTATTCTCTCGAGCCTGTTTTGCTTCTATAAGCCAGTCCTGTTCTGAATCTTCAAAACTTATCATTAACCTATTTTCATTCATTCTGCAACAGTCTTATTTTTCAAGAATAGTGCCCTATGATAGCAATGCTCTTACCTATTACCGGAGAGTAAGACGATCTATATGTCTATTCTGAGGATCCCTGGTTGCATAGCAGTTCCATGTTTGGCCACAAAGTACAAGGTCAACCGTTGGAAACTGCCCACTGCCCCAAGGAAAAAACACAAGACTTTCTACTTCTATGAATATAGAAGTCAGAAACTCATGGAAGCTCAGAGTTCTACTCTGTTTTACAAGGTCACTGTTCGTCAAACTTGACTCTGACAATGAGTTTTTCTCATATGCATATACTGCTTTTACTTCCTGTGCCCCTTTCGTATCATCCCAGTCATCCATAAAGATATGTTTTAAACTGTCTTCTCTTCTGTGAAATGGCCATCAATTTAAAGGATCTTTTTCTGCCTTTACTTTAGTATCTGAGAACATTTTGATGATATCATATATAATGAATTTCACATTGCAAGTATTTGATTGATATGATTTCTACCTTTCAGTGAGGCCTAAAGTTTATTTAGCTATCTTTCTCTAAATTTAGCACACCGTAGAGATCCATACATGTTCTAAACAAATACCTGTTAACATAATTAATTTGATTTTTCTAAGAATATGTTCTCTTTTTAATTACTCGGACAGTTTAAAATGCAGACTGGTGGTTGCTATTCAATTTAATGTTTGGGCAGAATAGTCTGATGTCAGTCATTCCAAGCACAGGTATTTTTCAGAATATTATGCAGAATACTCTTTGGATGTAAGTTTATGCTTAGTTTATTTAATTTATTTTAAACCTAACATGATTGTGTTAGAATATAGCCTATTATTATTATATATGCTGATACATGGAATACAACACATTAATAATTTAGAAGACAAAGATTTGAGGAACTACATCATTTATTAGTGAAGAGTATTTAAAATATTTAATTTGGTATAGTAGAGTTTTCACTTTTACTTTCTCAGAAGTTGAAACTTATCAAGTGTTCTCACAGTAAACTGCCCTGGATAAACTGTTTAAAACAACTGGAGAGTCCACTATCAAAATCCATAAACAGATAAAGCCCAACAACCACATTTTTCTATCTGGAGTAGAAAACTTTAAATTATCAGTAACCCTAATGAATGTTCACTTTATCTACTCTTTGAAAACCTAACAAGTAAATTTGCACCTCTCTTTTTGCAAACAGCCATAATTTTTAAACATTATATTCCCAGGGGTTGCCTGCTGCTTAACCTGTTGTCTTCAACTCTCTTTGGAACAAAACTTACACAGCTGCAGGAACTACATTCAGCATAGCCAGTCTCAGCCCATAGCCCATGAGACTTGCTCTATTCTTCCCAAATGCACCAACAGGGCAGCTGCAGTGTTCTCACAGAAAAGGCCAGAAGTCCCTTGAAGAGTTCCAGTTTAAGTCATATTTTCCATTTTTATTTTAATTTCTTTCTGACCTAGAGCTCTCCCTTTAGATCAACACTAATTTATTTGAAGCCCGAGGTTTTGAGCTGATAAATCCCACAGCAGTATTAGCATTTGACACTATTAAAAAGCTCCTTTGGCATGTATGTTTTTTTGCCAAACACTTTAAATATTTTGTGGTTCTTAATGTTATTCTATATTTGAGTCAAGGCACATGGGACACATTTTAAAAGCCAAAGGACAAAGAATCATATAGAATTAAAAAGTGATAGTTCCCCTTCATATTCCAGTATCTGCCACAAATTCCCTTTACCCTGGGATATCTAACCTTGGTGTATTGCCTTCCTGTGTTGTGGAACTCATAAACCTATTTATTCTTGGGGATGCCGCTTCCTACCCTCTGGATGATAGAAAGGATGAAACTTGTTATATCTGGATCAGCATCTGGCTTCCATTATATGCTGGATAATGCAGAGAAAAGAAGAGTACAAAGGCAAATTGCACTCTTAGCTCAGCTCCAACTTCTTCCTCTGATCATATACATGCTCAGAAACACATGCTTCATACACATAGCCACACGGGGAAGCATTTTTTTTTTTTTACTTATGCCGTGTCATATTGTGCATCTTTTCTGAAACATTTTTTTTGCTTTTTATGGTATCCCAGGTATGGTAGTTACATAATCTGGTGTCCATTTGAGAGGATTACGAGTGAAGGCGTGGAGTCTACTCTGTCAATCAGATCAGAGCCAATGAGGCCTCTGGCGGGCATGGCCTCCTGAGAATTCTGGGAAATCTGGACTTCCTTTTTGGAGGTGGGGGACAAGACACAGGGAACTACTCTAGTGCCCTGAGACGGACAAGCCACATAAATGCAACCAGACCTCTGATGCTGGAGAAGCCACAGAGAGATCCCTGCCAGTGCCAAGATGCTTACAACGCCACTGGATCCAAAGACTTTCTATCCCCTGGCTTGTGGTTCTCCAGCATTGGACTTCATTGCATGTGTTTCATAAGTATGAAGAAGACTGTCTAGATTGATATTGGACATATGGGCTAATATCAGACTTATGGCCTTGGACAGGACTGAGTTGGGATGTTTTCTTAATATACAATTACCCTTTATATAAAATTCTCTTATATAAATATGCATGCTTACGAATTTGTTTCTCTAGTCTACCCAGATTAACACGCCAGGCATTTTCCTATATCAGAACATGCAGTCAGTCTTCATCTTTCTAAATGAGAATCCCAAAGCATATGTCTTTTCCATAATATATGTAGCCATACATACTTAGGTTGTTTCCAGTTTTTCACCAAGACAAAAAATGTTTTTATAATTCATGCATTTTTACAAATATGTTAGTTCATGTGTGCAAAGATTTACTTGAGACGCATTTTAAGAAGTAGACCAAATGACTTTCCAAAAGGGCCTGATAATTAAAACCAAATGAAAGCCCAAGGCTTCGCACATCTTTATCAGCATTGAATAATAAAATCTTTATATGAACTATATATAAATAAACTTATAAAATGCAGTAATGCAGTATGTCTGTAGAAAAGAGACCTTTTCAAAGTTTTTTGTGAATATGTAAACCATAAACAAGTTAACTTTAATATAACCTGTACACATCATTTTCTGATAAAATGAGGTCAGTGTTCAGTGGCTAACTGGAAGGGCAGCGATTTGAAGCCACAACTGCTTCATAGGAGAAAGAGGGGCCAATTTACTTCCCTAAAGATGGCAGCCTCAGAAAGCCCAGCAACCTGCCCTACTCAGGTCAACAGTGTTGCTATGAATAAAAGTCAACCAACAACCCATGGCAACAATTATGTTAGGTTAAAAACCAGCCACTCGACAAAGAGTGAGTGTCCCAAGTACAATGTTGTAAATCAGGCAGCAATTTCCTTCTTTTGCATGTGTCAGGTTAAAAGAGAGCAATTCAGGGATAGAAGTGAGAACTTCTACCTGCGGTCATCCAGAGACCCAGGCTCCTGCCATTTCCTCGCTCCCCCATTCTCTGGCACACAAGGGAAGCCATGTAGGACTGAGTTGTGATGGGTAGGTTTGTTATGCCAACATGGCCACAGAAGATTGGTGGGTCAGTTGTGACGGCACAGCCAATGAACACACGGGATGAATTGAAGGGCAGAGATAGGAAAGGGTTCAGCGAGTCCCGCCCTCTCTCTCTTGCTTTTGGATCTTCAGACCAGCTAGCTGCTTTGTTCATCCTGTGACTCGACCTCCAAGCAACAGTACCTGTGGGACACCTCATCGTGGACTGTGGAGCTGTGAGTTGAGGTTCCTTCAAGCTCTCCTTCGCCATGTTCCTGGGATATACATCTCTTGGGCTGGGGACTGTCAGACTCTGTCATCTGGCTGACTGTTGGTGACCTGCTCTGCCGTTTGCTGCCTGTGACCAGATAGCCTGAATTGCTCTACAGAGGACTACTTAGTGACCCTCCAGACTTGAAGGACTGCCAGTCTTCTAGCTGTCTCACGCAAGTGAGTTGCACTGAGCAATTTTTACTGCTTTATAAATAGTTCACTGTTTCTTTCTTATCTTATATATCCTTCTCTATATATAAATATATAAAGAGAATTACTAGTGTCCTGGTTTTATTTCTTTAGAGAACCTTCTCTGACACATGGGTCATCAATGAACCAGTTTCAATTCATAGCCAGCCCTGGGACATAAAGTAGTACTGCTCTGCACTTTCCAAAGCTTTAGTCTTTATCTGTCAGAGCAGCAGGAAGATTTGACCTTGTGGTGCACGCTGAGCACTTACTCATGGTGTAACCAGGTCTCCTTTCAGGAAAACCAGTTTTTTATATCTAGAAAGAGCTTGCAGGAGTTTTGACTGAAGTTTTTAATTTCTAGAAACAGACACATCACTTCTGCTCACATTCCGTCAACAAAAACTTGGCAACCTAACTAATGAGGTTAGAAAATAAACCTCATTAAAGGTTTAATTCAACCACCATTTTATTTTTGCAGAAGAGGAGAAGGACAAATGTGTGCAAAGCAACACACACTTATCAAACCAGTCCATAGTCTATTAAGGTGCAAAAAAAAATAATGGTTAAAATAGCTGGGTTAAATTAAGAAAATAGTGCTACCTAGAGTCAAATTTGAAGTCTCTGGATAGTGATGATGATTCATATGCTTGGCTGATAGCTGAAAGGTTGGAGGCATGGGTTTACTCAAAGGTGCCTTGTAATAAAAATCTATGATCTTCCAAAAAGTCAGTCTTGATATTCCTGATGTAGCACAGAACTACTCTAATAAACATGGAATTACCATGAGTCAGTCAAGTCCCAAAGGTAGACATGCTCTGTTCAAAGGGTATTATTTTTTCATATGAGAACTTAAAAAAATCATTTTATTTAGGGTTCGTACAACTCTTATCACAATCCATCCGTCCACCCTTCCATTGTGTCAGGCACATTTGTGCATTTGTTGCCATCATCATTTTCAAAACATTTTCTTTCTACTTAAACCTTGGTATCAGCTTCTGCTCCCTCATGAACCTTTAATTATTCATATATTATTTTTATTTTTCTTGATTATTCATAAATTATCTTTATTTTTTCAATGTCTTACACTGACTGATGTTGCCCTTCACTTTTCTGTTACCAGTCCCCCTTGAAGGGGACTCTATGTAGTTCAATGTGATTAGCTCCCCCTTCCTCCCCCCACCTCCCCCTACACATGTGAACTTCCAAATAATGTATTTTCTTCCCGTAACTTAAAAAAGTTTTCACAGCTACTTGTTTCATCTGGGGCCATTTTAATATTCCTAACCATTCCTCCTCAGCTGCAGACATTTCCTGGAAACATGGCAATAAACTTGAACGAAACTCCAAGAACATCTCACTTTTCATACTTCTTTGTTCAGTTTATGGCAATTGTCCTTCATGCCTCTTGGTCTCTAGACTACCTAATATTAACAGCCTAAAAGCCAAAGCAAAAACAATCAAATTTGTAAGTATCCAATATTTCAAATATATAAACAAATCTGCCTTAAGATAACTCTGTATCTAAAAATAAAATCCAGTCAATGTACGCTCTAGAGGGAGAAGTAAATTCCAGCGCCGGGTCTGGGATAGAGACTAGAGGAGGCTGTAATCCCCAGTGGTTGGCCGCAAGCCCGCACTCGAAGACATGCCTCACTCCTGTTTTGTTGGCACAATGAACACATTTAACCAAGGCATACAAAAGGGCCTTTATTGTTCTCTGGAAGATGATAAGACCAGTTTGAATAGTGTAATGCCATTTTTGGCAGTGAGCAGTAGATCAGGAAACTCTGGCACGTCCAAAGGAACAATAAAATGGTCACGTGGAAGCGCGCTTCGGGAATTCAGCAAGGACCGCAGCATCAGTTCTACAAATGCAATCCAAATGTACTGCTGGTGAGGTGGCCGTAGCTCCGGATGGGTTGTCACTCTCTTCTGAGCATGGCAGCCTGCCGTTGGGGGGAGACTGGAGTCCACGATGAGGTAGCAATAAAGGTAACGCCAGGTCTGCATCCTGCCGTCGACTTCCTCCTGACCTCACAAAGAAGCATTCTGTGCAATGGACCCAAGTGCCAAGGGCTATAGAAAAGATTATCCAATGCCTAAGTCTGCAACATCAAGCCGAGCGGAGCAGGTAGTTTACCATTGCCTTTACCAGATGGCTCCTGGAAGCACAGTCATAAATAATGAGTGGCTCTTTAACAAAAGCATCAAAGAAAGGGAATGATTGGGCAGCTTCATTTTACAAGATTGGCCGCTTTCAAGACACTTTGTTCTTTATTTGGGAAACGTCCGTTCCTCATTTGTGTGCCTCTTTTACACACGAATTGGTCTCTTCCACGCTCACAAGCATCCAGCGCGCACAAGATACACGATGGTCCCGTTTGGAGCTATTGGTGTTTTGGTTTCTGGTAATCTCTGGGACTTCCCTTCACTTAATGGTAAATGTTTCACTTAATGGTAAATGTTCTCCTGTCAGCTGACGGTCCCTTGCTGCTGCCAAGGACTCATTAGCTGTTTAATGGGCAGCACTATATAAACAGAAACTGTGCCACTGCCCGCCAAAGAGCCAGGCTTTAATTTCTTGATTGTTCCAACTGCAATCTGTCTTTAGGAGACTGATGATGAAGCTCAGAATGGACAATTTGTGTGAAGAATTTGTAATGCAGAGACAGATCCGGGCAGTGGGGGAGGCTGAATTGAGATGACCAATTTCAAGTGCACAGGTGATCCAAGCCAAATTATAGTCTAGGTGGCTGGTGGCTGGTGGCTGGTGGTGAAAGGCAGTGACTTAAACTGCAGGGGCACCTGTTCACCTGACACACTTTCCCCAAAATTTGAAAGATCTATTTCTTCTGAAATATTTACGGTACTGAAACGAAAGGGCATTTAACTTTTGATTTTAACCTCACATCAAGATTAAAACTGACACGTAAAAGAATGAAATCTCTTTCAATGGCAAAAGACAAACATACAAATGATGTGATGTTCAGGGGGTGAGAAGTGTGAAGGAAAACATGCATTTAGGACCCTGAAAGTGAAACTGTGACTCAGTTTTAAATAAGGTTTTTATTCTAATATTTAACTGGTAGTTTCCATGGAACTTTCCAGTCAGCCCCCCAAGGAATATATTGCCTCACTGGATGATGTACATGTCCCCTGCACTATCAAACTCTAGAGAATGCAAGACAAGTCTGTTCACAATACCCAGAAAGGTCATCATCATGGTGAGAACCTACCATTCATAAAGGTCATATGTGTCCTGATTTCCAGAGGCATTTTGAAAATCAAATTAAGGAAAATTATTCTCGATTTTACCTGACACTTACTGGTAACTCTTTAAAAAGAAAAAGAAAAAAAGACTCGAGCATAAAAGTAAATCTTGATCCCAATTCTACCAGACAGATTCAGCCAGACCAGGGGATGTACACTAGAGTTGGAAACATGGGGAATTTATGATAGATGATCCCTCAGGACTAGTGGGGGGAGTGGTGATACTGGGAAGGTAGAAGGATGGTGGAGTAGAAAGGTGTGTCAGTCTGGGTAGACTAGAGGAACAAATTTCATAGATACACATATGGATATAAAGGAATGGTTTATATACAAGAGGAACAGGACATTGAGAAAACATTCCAGCACAGTCCACTTCAAAGTCATAAGTTCGATATTAACCCATATGCCTGAAATCAGTCTATAAAGTCTCCTTCTGACTCACGAAGTTACAGATCAGCGGGTGCAGAATCCCGGTGCTTGCAGGGGTCTCCACATGACTCCTTGCTTCCAGGACTCAGGGTCCATCAACAGCATCCCGTGGTGGCAGAAGCAACTCATCGCTGGCAGAGGTCTCCATGTGCTCGCCCCAGCTTCAGAGGTCTGGCTCCATCAGGGCAAAGCCGTGTGGTCTCTTTGCCAGCTCCTCCAGCTTCTCAGATGCTGCCATCTTGTCTTGTCTGTGATTCATCATCTCTGAGACTAACTCCCAACAACTGGGAAAGATAGTTTCTCATCTTCACGAGGGAAATATCGTGAGATTTCCCTGAAGTCTCAGGAGAAAACCATGCCTACATAGAGGCCTCATTGGCTACTCAATGGCTATCTCCTGATTAACAGGCTAGACTCCACCCCTACATTTCAATCATAAAATTATCATAACCACATGACTGCCACAAAAGGGGGAACTAATTTCAGGGGTCTACAGATGACCTCCTCTCTGGGGTACGGACAACAGGTGGGTGAAAGAAACAACACATTGGACTGTTTATGGTATGAAAAGGTAAGTTATTACCTTTTGTATTACAATTTGTAAGTTATTAGGGTTTCATCAGGGAGGAAGATGTGGAGAGACATATGGGAAGCTGGAATTTAAAAAAATAGAACTGGAGGAAAGGGGGAAAGTGGAGCTTATACCATGGACTCAAGTAGAAAATATTTGGAAATGAAAATAGCAATCTGTGTACAAATATCTTAATACAAATGATGTATTGAATGTTATATGAGCTAAAAGAGCCCCCAATAAAATTTATATTTTTTCAAAAAACAAATTTTGAAATAAATCAATAACTTGCTCTCCTTTCTATTTTTCAGTGTTTTTTTTCAATCTTTACTCATCTGAGGTCTTATATGTAATATGATCAATCCACTGAAACTGCTGTCTATGTGACTGTTAATGATTTCTTTGTTATTGAATCCCAGTGACATTTCTCTGTCCTTAATCTACTAGACCTTATATTCACTCAATCAAAATTATTTACCAAATGTCTACTAAGTTCTGGGCACTGCATTAGAATAAATGTAGGAGTTGAAGAAATGTTGAAGGAGGCAAAATGAAATAGGGAAGGTATGTGAAGCATCAACTCAGTCTATATGATAGAAGCATACCCTCCTGGGTGATCCAAGGATTCTAAGTCATAAAAGCCAATTCAAAGGAGAGTTTGAAATAAGAGTTTAATTCTGAATACTCAGTTTGTAGAAGGTTGTGAATGACTCTGGAAGCCCACAATCCATTTGTTGGGTCACCACAAAAATTAAGCCCCCAGGGCTGAGCCCCGGTGGCGTAAGTGGTTGAGTGCGGGACTGCGGCCTGTGGGCTTGGCGGTTCAAATCCAGTGGTGGCTCTCAGGAGCAGCACTGGGTAGCGCCCATGACCACCAGAGGCAGTGATTGCCCCCCCCCCAAAAAAAAAATTAAGCCCCCAGTGAAGTCCCTCTGACCACAGGTAAGGGATATAAGTAGCCTTGCTATCAGTCAGAAAACACTGTAGGCTCTAGAATGGCAGATGCAGTTAGGTGAAAACGTAACATCTTATTTGTCACTTGATCTCCCTTTTGACCACTTTGAAATTGTTTCCACTTTTAATATCTGCTTTGGTTTTTTGGTTTTGTTTTGTTTTGGGGGGGGGGGGCATCACTGCCCTCTGGTGGTCATGGGAGCTACCCAGCCTTGTCCTGGAGAGCTGCTGCTGGATTTGAACCGCCAAACCCGTGGCCTGCAGTCCCGCACTCAATCATGACTCCACTAGGGCTCAGCCCATCTGCTTTGTTTTCAATGAATACCTTTGTCTATTTTGTATTATCATTGTTGGTGGTTTGTTTGTGTGCTTCCTGTTTGTGTTTTGTAGGAGTTACTGTACATGAACTTCAGGATAGGTAAATCCAGAGAGACAGTAATCTGATTAATAATTACTTAGGGCAGAAGTGGGCAAGCTTCAGCTGGTGAGCCATACGCAGCTCTTCCAATGTGAACAGACCGCTCTAGAGTAACATTGAAAGCCTTTGAAGGTTATGATTTCAGATCACGGTGATTTTGTTTGTTTGGAAAAACATTTAAGGCTCTTGAGTGATTTTAAAGTTGTTAGGAGGGACAGGATTGGCTCTTCGGTCTCCAGAGTTTGCCGACGACTCCTCACTTAGGAGCATGGTGAGGGGTTTAAGGGAAAATGAGAAGCCAAGAACAATGAATATGAGAAGAAAACATTCTGAAACTGGTTGTGGTGATGATTGCGCAAATTTCCTTCATAAGATTGAATTATTGTATTGTATATGAATTATAGGCCAATAGAACTAATGATTTTAAAACTGTTATGTTGCTTTAGGTTCCATCCATACAGTTCTGTCTCCCAGTCACTCCAACATACAACTAAACAGAGAGTTGGATCCCGCGCCATCCTCCTATGACGATCTTTGTGCCCATTCTTGAAGCCATGCTGTCAATTGATCTACTTGAATGGCTTCCTCTTTCACCCTGACCCAACTTTACCATGCAGGATGTACTCCAAGAGCGAGTGCCTCCTGATAACATATCCAAATTACACCCATGCTTCTAAGGAGCATTCTGGTTGTACTCCTCTCAAGACAGACCTGTCTGCTTTGCTGGCAGCACTTGTTCATGTTAGAACGAGTTAAGCACTCAGCTGCCAGCTCAGTCGTGTAGCCCCACATGTCACTCCGTAAGAGAAAGATGAGGCTGTCTTTTCAAATAGAGATTTAAAGTCCTTGCATTCTGATGGGGCAATCTACTCTGTTCTCTAAGATTGCTATGAGCTAGAATCACACCCATAGCAACAGACTTGGTTCAGAATCTAGGGAGCCCCAGTGGCATTGTGGGTTAGGCCAAGGATTGCTAATTGGTGAGGTTGTTGGATCAAACCCCTAATCCACTCTGGCGGAGAAAAGGAAGTGGCCTGCTGCTGTGAAGGTTTATGCTCTCGGAAATCCTAGATACAGTCCCTGTACGTCAGAATAAGCTCAATGGCAGAGGGTTTGACTTGGGTTTTGGTATACCAAGTACAATTGGAGAAACTTTATGCATGTTCTATTTTAAACCTCCTCACAATCCTATGAAAGATATCATTTACTTTTCGCCGTGGGTTGGGCTGCTAATCACAAGGTCAGCAGTTTGAAAACACCAGCTTTCCTGCTGGGAAGATGTGACTTTCTGCTCCCATAAAGTTACCAGCGCTGAAACCCACAAGGGCAGTTCTATCCCGTCTTTCAGGGTTGACATGAGTGAAAATTGACTCTATCGCACTGAGTTTAGCTTGTTTTGGTTTATCTAACTCAAAACTTAGCGACCAAAATTTCATCTTTCTCTTCCTGAATCAACCAATGATTTCAAACTCCTAACCTTATAGTTAGAAGCCAAACATAATACCCACTGCACCAACTCAAACTCGCTGCCCTCAAGTCAATGCTGGCATGTCGCAGCACCCTGTGGATTTCCATTCTTTCACTCCGGGAGCTCCTGGTGGTTTTGAACTTCCCACCATGCAGACAGACAGCAGCCCAACATGCAACCACCACACCACCTGGGCCCCTACTACACCAATAGGTCTTAATTATCAGTTCCATTGTTGAGAATTTAGGATGGACTTAACTAGAGGTGTTTGTTTGTTTGTTTGTTTTAACTAGGCAATTATCTGGGTTTGGCTGGGCTTACTCGATCTCATCTGAGTTCACTCAGTGATAAACTAAGACTAGACTACATCACTCAAACCAAACCAAGCGCACCACCATGAACTCCTAGGGTACAGAGTAGAACTGTTTCATAGGCTTTCCAAGGCTGGGAATCTTCGTGGAAGGAGGTTGTCTCATCTTTCTCTCCCTCTTTCTTGCGCAGAGAAGTTAGCAGAGTAGAACTGCAAACATTTTGGTCAGCAATCAAATGCTTAACCCATGATGCATCAGGAATCCTAACAATATATCACAACATGAATATTAGCTGTGGTTGGTGAGTTTTAATCATTGTTGTTGTTGATGATGTTGATGTTGCTGCTAGGTGCTATGAAATTGGTTTTGATTCATAGTGACTATGTATAGAAAACCAAGATGCCACCCAGTTGGGCACCATCCTCACTATGGTTCCTATGCTTAAGTTTCTGTGCCAGCCATTGTATCTGCTCATCTTGTCAAGGGTCTTCCTCTTTTTCATTGGCCTACTTTTCCCAGCATGATGTTCTCTTCCAAGGAAGGACTGGTCTCCCCTGGCAACGTGTGCATTGTACATGGCATGGTGTGCCATGATACTTCTTCCTTAGGGACATTCTGACTTTACTTCTTCCAAGAAAGATTTATTTGTTCCCTTGGCCATCCATGGTACTTTCAAGATTTCTCACCTGCACCATCATGTAAATACAGCAATCATTTTTTTGGTCTTTCTTTTTCAATCTCTTTCATGTGGATAAGAGCCATAATAACATACCATAGCATGGATCAAACACACCTTTGTCCTCAAAGCAACCCCCTTGATTTTCAACACTTTAAAGTGGTCATGTGCAACAGATTTGTCTAATGCGAGATGTAATTTGATCTTTGGATTGCTGCTTCCATGAGTATTGACTGGGATCCAAACAAGATGAAATATTTAACAACTTCAAAGTTTTCTCCACTTATCATGATGTCACCTATTGGTCCAGTTGGGAAGATTTGGTTATTCTTGGGAGTTGTAATCCAAACCAAACATTGCAATCCTTGATCTTCATCAGTAAGTGTTTCAAGTTCTCATTTCTTTCAGGAGGCAAGGTGTGTCATCAACATATCACAGATTGTTAAGACGTCTTTCTGCAATCCTATGTCTCATTCTTTTTTTTCTTTTTTTTTTAGGCATCACTGCCCTGGTGGTGGGAGTAGGAGGCCCAGCCTTTGCTCCTGGGAGCCGGAATCGAACCTCCATCCCAGTGGGCCGCAGTCCCGCGCACAACCACTACGCCACTGTGGCTCAGCGTCTCATTCTTTATATAATACAACTTCTCTGATTATTTACTTAGCATACAGATAGAATAAGTATGGTAAAAGGATGCAACCCTCACAGACCTTTCTTCATTTCAAATCATGCAGTATTCCCTTTTTCTGTTCATAAAACTGCCTCTTGATCCATGAACAAGTTCCACATGAGCACAATGGAGTGTGCTGGAATCTCCATTATTCTCAAAGTTATCCATAGGTTATGGGCCACACAGTTGAATGGCTTAGCATAGCCAATAAAATGCAAGTAAGCATCTTTCTGGTGTTTTCTGCTTTCAATCTAACATCAGCAATGATGTTCCTTGCCCCCAGTCTCCATCTGAATATAGCCTGAATTCTGGAAGCTCCCTATTAATTATTGGATGATCTTCAGCAAAATTTTATCTGCATGTGGCATTCATGATATTTTCCATAGTAAACACATTCTGTTGGGTCATCCTTCATTGAAAGTGTGTAAATGTGGATCCCTTCTAGTCAGTTGGCCAAGAACTGCTTTCTCAATTTCCTAGTGTAGATAATTGAGTGATTCCAGTTGTTGTGATTCCATCTTGTTGTAACATTGCAATTTATATTCCCTCAACTCCTGGAGTCTTATTTTTGTCTAATGCCATCAATATAGCATCGACTTCTTCTTTGAGTACCACTGGTTCCTGATCATATGCTACCTCTTGAAAAGGTTGTATGTTAGCTAGTTATTTTTGGTACAATATTCTTTTTTCCCATTTTCTTTTGGTGCTTCCGGTGTCATTCAATATTTTGCCCATAGAATATATCAATATTGCAACTTGAGGATTGAATTTACCCTTTAGGTCTTTCAATTTAAGTAATGTTTAATGTGTTCTTCCTTGTTGGCTTCCTAACTCTGTCTTTTCACATTTTGTCATAATATTTTACTTTGTCTTCTTGAGCCACTCTTAGAAACGATCGGTTCCGTTTTTCACTTCATCATCTCTTCTATTGCCTTAGTGACTCTCCCATGAAGAGTACGCTTGAATCTTTTCTAAAATTTTCACTGATCATTTCTTTATTTCCTATCTTTCTAATGACCTTTTGATTCTTTTATGTATGATGCTCTTGATGTCATCTCATGGCTCATTAGCTTCATCCTGGACATCAGTGGGAGTGATAGGAGATGTCTTCTGAAATTAGAGTTATCCATAATCACCTGGGTAGAGTAAAGGTTTCAGAAGTGAAACTTTCATTTCTTGATGAAGCATGCCTCAAAATGAAAAGAAACAATTTTGAAACTCGATTAAAATTGGAAATTGAAATGTATAAAGCGTGAATCTATGAAAATTAAAAGTAAAAAGTAAATGGAATGTCATTGGCATTCAGCACATCAAATGTGTTAATGAAATGATCTCAAAATGTTGGTGATATACACTTAAGATCATATTTTTAGTTCTCCTGAACTTGTTTTAGCTTTCTTCAGCTTCATCCAGAACTTATACATGAGCAATTGATGATCTGTCTGTTCCATGGTTGGACCCTGGCCTGGTTTTAGCTGCTGCAATTGAGTTTCTCCAGACTCTCTTCCCACCGATATAGTATATTTGATTCCAGTGTATTCCAAATGAGAAAATATACAAGTAAAGTCACCTTTAAGCTGTCAAAAAAAGATATTTGCTATGAATCATTGGTCTTGTTAAGCTGTATCATGTGAACTTCAGCTTTATGTCCATAACCAAGACCATATTTTCCAACTACTACTTCTTGTTCCTTGGTTCCAACTTTTGAATTCCAATCACTAATCTCAATGGCATGCTTGATTAATTTCAGATATTGGCAACATTTTTCAATTTTTTCATCATTAACACTAGTGGTTGGTGCATAAATTTAAATAATAGTTGTAATCACTGGGTTCCCTAGTAAGTACATAGATATTATTCTACCACAGACAGCATTGTACTCCAAAATAGATCTTGAAATGTCCTCTTTGAGGATAAAGCAATGCCATTCCTCTTGTATCTGTCTTTCTTAACATAGTAAAACATACATTCACTTGATTCAAGATGACCAATTGCAGTAGATTTCAATTCACTAATGCCTAGGATATCAATTTGTTTATGCATTCCATTTTATTTTTTACTTCTCATTTTCATAGACTTGTGTTTTATACATTTCAATTTCCAATTGTTAATTGATTTTTGAAATTGTTTCTTTTCATTTTGAGGCATGCCTCATCAAGAAATGAAAGTCCCAAAGGCTTTATTTCTGAAGGTTTTACTGCACATAGATTTTTATGGACAACTCCAATTTCACAAGACATGTTCTATCACTCCCATTGATGGCCATGATGAAGCAATGTGTGAAGCGATGGTTTTAAGATATTGATTCCTGGAGACCAGGGGGAATATGCAAAGTTTACAATTGCCCTAATTTACTTTCTAAAATTGTATTCAGAGTTCAGTGAAAAGCAAGGGAATGTAAGGAGATCCTGGCAGTCTACCAAAATTTGGAGATTCCAGTGCAGGAAAGCTAAGGCAGACAGAATTTGCAGGGCAGTCTGCCAGACAGGAGGAAGCTACACAGAAAGATAATGTCAGAGATCTACTAAAAACCACTTTGGAGTTCCTTGCCAAGTACAGATTTGTGAGTGTATATGAAAGAACTACACAAAGTATTTTTAAAATCTCTAGAAAGCAGTAGGATAATAGGTCACAGTCATATCAGCTAGGGTAGAGGGTTCATAGTACACAAGGTTTTGAGTTGAGTGCCCAGAAAGATATTGCCTTAATAGTGAGATTAGATTAGAGAGTTCTTTGAGCTTAGAAAAATTCTTAAGGAAGCTGGAGGGGAACCTCAAAAGATCAAATTAATTTTAAGTAACTTAACTGTACACCAGAACAAAAGCCAAAACCCTTTAAAGAGAACAAAAATATACAGGGTCGAACAACTAAAAAGTTTACAATATTCAATGCCTAATGAAATCTTCCTCAAATGCAAGAGAATCAGGTTATAATTTACCAAGGAAAAGACTCATCCAAAAGGGAAATATATAAAAATATGACAAAAGTGATGTGACTACCTGATTAGGACTTTGAAAATATATGCTATGCATATTATAAATGCATTATCTATTCAATAAGGTAAATAAAATATGAAAATGATTAAAAGGTTTTTGAAAAAGACCTAGCCTTAATGTGGGGGGAAAGGAAATATTCTAAATAAAATTATTACTCCCATTGATGTGATTAACATACAGAAGAAAGTATCAATGAACCAAAACAGGATATAAATTATCCCAAATGAAATGCAAGACAAAATAAAACAAAAACCACCATAGCATCAATGACATCATATAATGTATGATAAGAAAAAAAAATGGACAGGGTAATATTTAAAGAAAGAAAAAAAAAGACTGTAATTTCTCCAAATTGGAAAGACCTGTAAACTCAGAGATTTAAAGAGATTAATTATCCAAAGCAATAAATAAAAATCACACAAAAGTCTATAATACATAGATTACAGCAAATCGGCGATAGATAGGATAATGTCAGCATAAGGGGGAAAACACATTATACAGAAAACAAAGTATAATCATAGCTTCTTGACAAAAAGTAAGCAGGGTAGAACATAACTGTACAACAGCTTTTAAGAAATTGAAGAAAAAGCAGTCTGAAACATTATAATCATTAAGAAAAAGGAAACAGAGATAAGTAAATAAACCATAAAAGAGATAAAATGGAATTATAAAATCTCTAAATACCATAAACCAAGAGATTGGAAAAATCTGCAAGTATTTATAAATTTAAGAAACAAGCTTCCAAGTAACTTATAATCAAAGAAATTATATGGATAATGAGTAATATAATTTATATAAAAGTGTATGTGAGAAAGTGCAGGGCAGGACATTGTTTATTGTGGCTCTTATAGCCGTCATATCTGTAACATCCACTAAAGGCCTTTTTCCTGATGGATCTGGCTAGGAAAAGATGCAGGAAGATACTCACAGGACTCAGTAAAATAGCTGTGGCATCAGAGAAGTGGCAGAGAAGCAGCAGCAGAAAAAAACAGCGGCCACAACATGAACCAGGGTGGCAAGCTTCTCAGCCCACAGAGCAAGTAAAGCTGAGTGTGCGGGGGCAAGAGGCTGAGCTTTGAGGACGGTGCCTTTGGGCCCTCACTTGGAAAAGCTGGGTTTGCTGAGTGCCTCTGGGCGATGACTTCCAGAGGAGCTCTTTGGGCATTTATTAGAAGCCCTGAAAAAAAGGTTTTAATATGTCCTAAAAAGAGCTGCTCTGTCCTAAGCATGTCACACCTACAATAAATGCACCCTGTTAACCTCCTTAATAAACCCTTAGATCATGAATGTTATCTGTGAGTTCTGTATGGCTATTGTAATGAATTATCAAATTCAGGAACTGGAAAAGTAGAGTTTTGCGACGGAACAGTTAGCTAAAGCAGTTCTTAGAGGAAAATTTAGATCAATAAATGCTTATGCTAAAACAGAAGTTCTGAAAACAGCAATCCATGCTTTCATTCAATAAATAAGAAGATAAAATAAGAGAAGTTACACAGATAGAAGCAAACAAAAATATAAGAGGATATAGGAACAAAAAATAAAATAGAGAACATAAATGAAGCTAAAGCTGGTTCCAAAAATTACTGTGCTCAACGTGAGGACACAAAATAAATTTAATAGCTTTTTAAGTGTACTTGTCAAGTCATCTTCTCAACCAGCATTCCCCTAAATTATCAAGAAATGCTGAATCCCTGGCAACATTTTTACCATTTTTTTAACTAGATAACACTTTTGCCAAAATAACTGCATCTGACATAGATATACATAGCTTGTCTTCACCTTGCCTGGTTGCAAGTCAGCAGAATATGGATGTGGGAGATATATATTTTTTTCCTCTGCTACATATGACTTGAAAAAAAGAGATGAGCCTGACCCAGCCAGAAACAGGATTGCAGTAAGTGCTCATCGAGAAGACCTGAAATGAGAAGTAAATAAGTTTTCAATTTGCTTTTGCCTTAGATGAAAATTCAAAGAAAATATCCTCCTTGGTCTCTGGTTGTGAAAAGAAAGCATCTTGCTTGGAAAACTACTTGGATCTTACATTTATTTGTCTCATTGGATCTTTCAGACCAATAAAAAAAGTTTTCACCTTACATAATCTCTTTTTTGACTTATAAGACAACATAAGAATATTTTACTTTAACCTGAGCATCTGAGCTCTCCGTTGGAAGAACAACTCTTGCAAATGATCGTGCTAAAGTGATTGGCTTCTTAGGTTTCATTGTCATCACTGCTGTGGTGACTAAGAACCCAAAGCTGCCAATGCTTCCTTGGGAACAAATTAACCTTACCCCACACATGCTATTTTAAGTTCTTTTATTTAATACTGTTTGTGAAATGGCATTTATTTTCAGACACTCCAGATGTAATGTCTTCACTGACCACACAATGGTTTGCTCTGAGA
>PVJH01017007.1:0-48988 GCA_004026705.1 Nesogale talazaci
GAACTAGAGGAAGTTTGCATATTTCATTGCTACTACCCTGTACCTTAACTGGCTTATCTCCTCCTTGTAACCCCTCTGCAAGAGGATGTCACCTCACCTATTGATGGGCTTTGGGTGCCCAATCTGTACTCCCCTTCATTAATAATAATATAACTTTAGCTCATTGATGCCTGACATCAGATCCAAATGGATAGTCTTAATAGGTGCTTGTTAGTTTGCTAAGTACACAGGACACAGGACAATCATAAGGGCTTATTAGAAATATTTTTAATGGAAAATGCCAAGGAAATTGTACTGAGGAATATTTTTCCCCTTAATGAGAAAACATCTGCTCATTCTTTGTGAGTAGCAAGGCCTTCCCTACAAGTATCACATTGAGAGGGAACCCAGAAATAAAGCCAAGAACCTACATGCACCTGATTTTTTTTTATAAAAACTAAAACATGTTTAGTAGGGAAGAGAGTCATTTCAACAAATGGTGCTGGCAAAATTAGATCTCAATCTGCAAAATAATAAAATAGGATCCATACCTGACACCAGATACAAAGCAAACTTGAATTAAAGACTTAAAAATAAACCCCAGAACTATAAAGTTCATCAATAAAAAATAGGAACAAACTTAAGAACCCTAATATAGAAGCCATATACACACTAGCAAGCTTAGTGAAAAACGCCGACAGTATGGGAGACAGAGAGGAGCAGATCTCCTAGAAATATGACATTATGCATACCAAGACTCTGCATCAGAAGAGTGAAAAGGGAAGCCACATTGGGTGAAAATCGTTGGCAGTGATATATCAGAGAAAGGGTTAATCACAAAATCTTATAGAAAACTACAATACCTCAATAAAAAAAACACAAATAACACAATTTTTTAAGTAGGCAGAAGACACAAAGAGACAATTCACCAAACGTGGCATCCGGGCGGCCAACAATCATATGAAGAAATGCTTGAGGTCACTAGCTAGCTATAAGAGAAATGCAAATTAAACCAATCATGAGATTGCACTTCATACAGGCCCTAATAGTAAAATGGGAGGGGATAAAAAACAGAAAATAACAAACACTGGAGTAGATGTGTAGCATTTGGAGTCTTTATACACTGCTGGTGTGTGGAAAACAGTATGACACTTCCTGAAAAAAAACTGAATAAAAGCACCATATGATCCAGCAATCTTCCTACTTGGTATAGATTCCCAAGAAATAAAACACCAAAACCGCGCACGCCCGATCATGTTTATCTCAGCACTATGCACAATATAGCAAAATAAAGGAAGCAACTAAGATGCCATTCTGTAGAAGTGGATACATAAACTCTGGAATACAATGCAATGTAATATTAAGTATCCACAGAAACAGTGATGAAAACTGTCAACCACTTCATGAATTTGGAAGACATTATGCTCAGGAACGCTAATGCATCTCATAAGTACAAATAAAGTACGTGGCTGCTATTAAAGAAGGAACGACCGGCTGAGCCCTGGTGACCTAGTGGCTGTGTGCAGGACTGTGGCCTACAGGGTTGACAGTTCAAATCTAGCAGCAACTCGCCAGGAGCAAGGCTGGACTTCCAACTCCCATCAGGGCAGGGATGCCACAAAAAAAAAAAAAAAAAGAAGGAAAGATCAAGAATCGTTTTCACAATGAAAGCAGGAGACTTTTAAGACTGACAGGAGGCTAGATAGGGGAAAATTGGAGAGACATTGGAGTAGGAAATAATTAAATAAAAGTTTTAAAAAGAATATCATTTGGGGCTGAGCCCTGGTGGTGTAAGTGGTTGAGTGCGGGACTGCGGCCCGCGAACTTGACAGTTCAAATCCAGCAGCAGCTCTCAGGAGCAGCACTGAGTAGCGCCCATGACCACTAGAGGCAGTGATGCCCATAAAAAAAAAAAAGAATATCATTTGGAAAACTCACCCCATTGACTCTACAGCCCTCATCTGATCCCCTTTTTAGGCTTCTTTTTGTTTCCCAACCTCAGATTGCATTTGAAAAGATCATAAGTTGAGACCCTGGAAGATGTCAACACTGCCATTTGGGTATGGTGTAAATCACAGAGGGTAGAATTCTTTGAGGGAAGAGTTTGGGGGATAGGAACACTGCTTTCAAAAGAGTGGAGACGTAGATGTAGGACATACTGAGAAAAAATAGCTTCACACTTTTTTATTTCTACTTAACAAATTTCCAAAATGTTATTGCAATATATGTTCACTTACCTTCATGCTTAGCATAATGCTTCTCCTGAGAGACTCTGTTGAAAGCCTTATCAATCAGAATTATCCCAATCATTAAAATAATTAAATTCCTCTCGACATAGTGTCTTACAGAGGAAATAGGCTAACTAAGGAAGAAAATGTGGTTTTAATTTTTGTTGCTTGAAATGTCATGTGTTTCATATATAAAATAGTTCACTGGAAACTGCACAGATAAAGCAATCCAAGATTTATCTTATTTTAAGGTTGCATAATCACTCTGTGTTTTGAGAGGAAATGCCATGAAATGAACCAAGTTATATAAATATTAACCTTTTCATACACATTACTGATCCCAAAATGAGCCATAAGGTAAATACTCTTTCACAAAATACATGTACTTCCAGAAATTCAGTGAACATATGTGTTCTTTTAAAACTGAAGTTTTTTTGTTGTGTTTATCATCCTCTCAATAAGCAATCTACTTTCAAATGTACACACATACAACTCAAATCATCCCTCTCCATATTCCTTCTCAACAAAGAAGATAGATCTATAATCACTGTCATCATTTTCATGGAAGAATTAATCCGTGCCAGAATGCAGGCCCATCTGGTTTTATCTTATTTGTAATACACTTTAATGAAACTAGGTCAGACGTCACTAATAGGGGCAATTACTAGATGAAAATTGAATTCTGAATGTTTCTCCAATCATTTCTTTTTACCTATCTCCACTCATGGTTATCATCTCTCCTTTTGTTTTTTGCTCCTTTCACAGTAATGTTACTAAAATAATCTTTGACCATAACTTTTGACTTGGGAGAAGCCACATGGGTGGTCAGACCAGTCTGTGAGGAGAAGAGGAATCCAGCTGGATTTGTGATTTTGTACTGAAGTCTATAAGGCGAAGGGTCGGACAGCCGAGAAGAGGGCAAAAGTACTAGCAAACATGACCCAAAACAAAAACATTACTTGGCATAGTTCAGGCCCTACATGTGTGCCTGTGAAGAAGCAGGCACAAAGGAAACATCCTTTCCTATTCTCAATTCAATTTGCTGCCATTGAGTCAGTGCCAACTCACAGCGACCCCCCTGTGGGATTTCCAGACATGTCGATGGGAATAGAAAGACCAGTCTTTTTCCCAGGGACCGGTTGGTGGCTTCAAATGGGTAACCATGTGGGGATCACAGCCCAAAGGGTAATCACTACACCACCGGAGCTCCTAGCTTACTCTAGTCATCCTCTGTTCCATGTCATATCCCAGCCCGTATGGTATTACGCTGATGCAGATAGACAGTACACATCTAGTGGTATCAATGTGGTTGACTACTCATATGCTTTGGCAGTCTTTTTCCTTCACTCAAGTGTTTACTTCCCAGCAGCTGAATGGATTGGCTTCACTGTCACATGTAGGGGAATAGCCACTACTTATCCCCATGGGTGAAGGATAAGTCTTTCTACTCTCATAAAATTACAGTCTGAGAAACCTACAGGGGCAACAGAGTTAGAAGTCTAGAAGTTTGTTCAGAATTGACTCAGTGGCAAGAAGGTGTGAGGTTTCAAGACCTATCTCTCTGCTACCCCTCCTTTTTCAGAGCAATCGCATTGAACATCTTAAGTTATAAATCAATCTAGAAGCCTCCCTGGAAAATCCTCCATGGTGTCACACTACCCTCCAAAAAAAAAATCCAAACTTTGTTTGGACTCCTCCAACTCCTGAAGTGTGTGTGCGGAGATAGGTGCTAGGAAGGAAAAAGGATCCTACCTCTCAGTGGTGGGAAGCACTTATTTGATTCTGGCGCCTTGTCATGGATGCCACTGCCACTCTTGAGTCTGGGTCTGGGTGATGTTAGAAACCCATGACCCAATGTACGGAGCAAAGATGCCCTATTGGGTTTGAATTTCTTAGAGACCTTGCTGCTCAGTGAAAATGAATTGACAGAGGTCAAAATGACTGAAAAAATGCTTACCCATGGCTTGAGGCAATGCAGCCAAACCTAATGCCATATTTTGTATCAATGAAATAATTTAAATAAGTATTAATATAATATAGATAAGGGTTGAACTTGACTATTTTAAGAATTGAGTTTAGATTTGAATATACTTTGGTTATCTG
Organism: Nesogale talazaci; assembly: GCA_004026705.1. Classification (NCBI taxonomy): domain Eukaryota; kingdom Metazoa; phylum Chordata; class Mammalia; order Afrosoricida; family Tenrecidae; genus Nesogale; species Nesogale talazaci. The sequence continues at coordinate 4,311 of PVJH01017007.1, forward strand.
ATTTCTTCTGTTTATTATTGTTGATATCATGATTGGTAGAAATGGCTATTGGGAAATATGAAAAAAGAGAGCTGTAAGCCAACTCGTCTTGAGCCATCAACTTGTCTTGACATATGGGATAATATTAGACTTATGCACTTGATCTGGGCTTGAGCTGGCATGCTTTCTTAATATATAATTACTCTTTGATATAAAGTTCTTTCCTATACATATATGAGTCTCCCTGCATTTGTGTCTCTAATCCACTCAGACTATCTTTAAATGGATTTAGGATATGTCAGAAAAGAAGGCTATGTGAAGCAAAGTCCCACCCAGTGTCCCGGTGCTCAGGACATTCCAGAGTGACAAGACTTGCCTACAGAGCTGATGATAGACTGAAGAAAAAACAAAAAAAGAACTCTCTGAATGTTTATATTTTGAACTAGTGCTTTGTGCTTGAGACTGGAAAAATCTAGAACCATGAGGAAACTCTCCTTTCTAGGACTGAATATTAAAGAGAGCCTGTGAGCAGGCTGAAATGCTTGTTAAGTGACCAGCTGGATCCACTCATTGTGTTGAAGTGAGAGCAATACAGCAATAAATACAGGTTGAATCTGGCCACTCACCCTGTGGACATGGTTTAAAGGGACTAGAGAAGAAAATAAGAGCAGGTTGACTAGCCTGAAGTTCATGACCTAGCACAAGGGGGCTAGCATTTTTGAGAATTTGTGATGGGGCTATGGTCTAAAAGCAAGGCAGCCAATGAGAACCGTGGGAAACTAAAATAGGCAGCCCACAATGAGTTGACTGGAACCTGATGAAGATTTTTGAGCCTGTGAACTGGTGCATATTGTTGCTAACTTTATAGATGGCTTGTCCTGATTTGACTTTGCTTATGCAGGTGAACTTACAAGGTTCCAATTGGAATGAAGATTCTTCACATCAGAAAACATGCTTATCAAAAAATATACTACTACTACTACTTTAAGAATATGCTTATCTCCTCAGAATGTGAGGTTGATGTAAATGGGCAGTATAGAAATTGGGTACACAAGATGGGGCAGATTAAGACAAGTGGCTGGTTTACAAACTTTCATAGCTGGAGGAATATATCTGATAGTATTACAGGATTATAGTGGAGGTGTTCATTTATCTGCAATTATTAGGCATAGATTATTATTTTGTCACTTACAGACTATTATGTTTAAATGAGCGTGGCACATATTGAATTGTATGCTTCTTATTTTTATCCACTTAGGTTCAGATATGATTTTAATATTGTTTTGTTAAAAACTATGTATGGCTAGAAAGTTGTGTAGCAGTGGCAAGTTAACAAGGGGTGGTTGACGGTAATTACATAATCTGATGTCAATTTGTATAGGGGTGGATTTTAGCTTGTCATTTAGGTCATAGTTTGATGACCTCATTTGGAGACACCATGGAGATAAATTGCTCACTAAAGGTCAAATACACTTCACTCTCTGCTTTGTCTTTCTGCTGACAAACTAGATGGTTACACTGATACAGCCAGAGCCTTGAAGCTGGTGAAGCCATGAGAAGACCCCCACCAGTGCTAGTACAACCACTACAAGACTTTCTACTCTCTGATCTGTGATCTTCCTGTATTCAACATCATTGCATGTGTTGCATGGGTCTGAAGAGGAATTTATATACAGGTATTGGACATATGGGATAAAATTAGATTTATGCACTTGATCTGGGCTTGAGCTGGTATGTTTTCTTAATATATAATTACTCTTTGATATAAAGGCCTTTCCTATACATATGTGAGTCTCCCTGGATTTGTTTCTCTAATCTACTCAGATTATCACATGGGGCAAGTGAAAATACGAAACTGATTTATTTGTTTTTGAATACTTTAAGGAGACCTTTAGCAACAATAGACCACGCATATAAGACTGCATTTTATTCTGATAAAGATCCAATTATGACTCAATGTGAATTTATAAAACAATACTCATCGGTACTAGAATCATATCAAACTGTGCCAGCACAGAACTCCACTGAGTTCCTCGAGAGATCTTCTCGCAAACTCTGCTTGGTTGCGTTGTCCACTAGGCACCACATTTCAGCCACATCATTACTTTCAGCGATGGCTTGCAAGGTGACTTGTCACATTACAAGTGACAAGTTGGTCACTTTTCATTACTTTACCAGTGGTGGGATGCAGTCAGTTCCCACAGGGTTAGTAGAACTGATCGCTAATTTTTTGTGTGGAGCTCAGAAAATCAGTTGTTAAAATGATATTGTAATCAGGATTGTCTCTACGGTGGGCAGCTTGTGACATTTAAATATTTGTTTTATTCACTTCCAAAAACTCATTATACTTTTGAGGAAATAGCTACAATTTTATCCCTTTTTGTTTATTACTTCCATAAACAAACATCAAACATAAAGAGTAATCGTGCCAAACAACCAGGGGTGACATGCTGTCATTTGGTTCTGCTGGACATGGCTAAACTATTAGCCACACAAGAACCATTTTAGAACTAGGATGTCTCTGAGTCCCAGTAACTGCCTGTCCTTGAGTGCCTCAACCCATATCTGTAATAGGATTGGGATGTTTCTGAGCTCCAGTCATTGCCCATCCCTGAGTGTCTCAACCCTAATCTGTAAAGTGTCAAAAGGTCCCATACGCTGTGTTCCCGGGATAGCCTTGGTGTTAAGGCTAATTGCAGAATTCTGCTTCTGTAGCTGCTGCTTGCTTGCAAAGCTACCGAGATAAGTTTTGTTTATTCAGCCCAATAAAAACCCGAGCCTGTAAACTGTCAGGCAGCCTCCTCCTGCCTCTCTCTGGGGATGGTCCCTGCAAAGAACTTGGTCCCTCTCTCAACCTGTGCAGGACTTTCTCCTTTTTCCTACTTTGTTTTTCTCTTTGATTCACAAGTCACTGAGTTGTTCTTGTCCAGCAAGTGTAACAAGCCCTAACTCGAGTAAGTTAATAAACTCCTTTTGCAGCTTTTGCATCTCAAGCAGTCATCTTTCCCTTCGCGTGCCTAAGGTGGGTTCACCGACCCTCTCCGGACCCAACAGTTCAGCTTTGTTTTATGACCCAAATGTCCACTAGATATTATAAGTGAATTATGGAGTACGTAAAAGTGATCAAAGAGCTCAAATATTGTCAGAACAATATCTGTAGGTTCAGCAAAAGCAGAAAGAGGTGTTTCAAAGTTGAATATAACATGTTGAGAAAAGAGAAATTGCTTATTTCTGATATAGCAAGCACAATGACCATTGTTGAATCGGCCTTCCTTTGAAGGAATGTGATCCCACTACAACTGTAAAAAGAGGGTTAATGATAAATGACACAGGTGATGATGCACAGATAAAAGAATATTGAAAGTGAAATGCCAGTCAAGAAACAAAATGGAAAAATATCAAATAACAATTTCATTGTTTTTGTCAGCTATTATTTGATATTTTCCATGAATATTTTTGACTTTCATAACAATCTCGTTTTATGTGTCTCTTTTCTTGTTTATATTTAAGTATTAACTGCATGAAATAATAAACTACCTTTCAGTACATCATTTCTTTTTGAAACTGAACACAGTTATTAAGACAGTGAGCCAGTTGCTAGTTTATCTTAATCCACTACTGTTTTTACCTATGAACAACTTGCCTCCTCCCTTGTCGTGCCCCTCTGAGTCTTACAACACTGCCACACTTGGCTGCTAGGAGGCTGTATGTGTGCTCTGGCTGAGCAAGATGTTAAAGAGCTATACACAGGGCTGAGCCCCGATGGCGTAGTGGTTGTGTGCGGGACTGTGGCCCACTGGCTTGGTGGTTCAAATCCAGCAGCAGCTCTCCAGGAGCAAGCCTGGGCCTCCTACCCCCACCAGAGGGCAGTAATGCCCCACCCCCCAAAAAACAAAAAAAACCCCAGAACTATATATATTCTCCATTTATAGAATTGGAAGGCAGCTAGGTTCACCACTGTACCACAAATGCCATTTAAAGAATTATATATGCTCCTGAAAGTGTATTATGCACTTTAAGTTCTGGGTGGTTCATATTAAATAGCATTAACTATTCCTTTTAAATTGTGCAGAAAACAAAGGCATATTAAAGCCTCGTACGCAAACAAAACTCTATTAGAAATAATGTAAAATTAAAATTCTAAAATAAAACGGAAAAATGGGATTTCAATAGAATAATTTACACTTCTAGCTCACAAAGAAATCATTATTTTATGTCAGTGATGGAAAAGTTTGGTGACACTGAGCATATGATTTTCTTTCAGAAAAATAAGTATGTATTTTTAAATTTCAATAATTTTCTGTCAAGCCCAGGATTCTTGGAGACATTTAATTTGATGCCTATTTTACCCAGTATGGATTATTTCTCTGTAATTATGAGAAGCACATGCTTAAAGACAACAAGGTAGATACTATAAATAATATTTCCTTGCAGAAACTATAATGTTTCCTTTAAGAAGTTAGTCTTCTCTCCTCTTTCCCAAGTGTCTAGAAGAGTATGTAGAAATCAATAAATTATGAAACAAAAATTAAGCTAGAATCACATTCTGCTGATGGAAATAAACCTCTTTATCCTTTTAAATATGTTAATAACATTTATACTTTTAGCTTAACCAGAGTCATATATAAACCCTAGGTATATAGATGAGTTTGGGGCAGTCACTTAATTCTAAGCCCAAGATAAAAATAAGTCCTTATGACATGGCCCTGCTAGATGCTTGATGAAGAGATCCCGAAAATATGGGTGCCATAGCAAACTGTGAAGAAATTAAATGGTGTCCAGCTATCAGCCAGAATAGCATCAGATGTCTTAAAGACTTGCCTTCAAATCAACAACCAACTAAGTGAGCTGTCAGCTAAGGCCATATGGAAGAAGCCCACCAGTCTGGTTGATGCAAGGATTGTAAATAGTAAGATCCAAATTCACAGGAGGGAGGGAATTTGGGGGGCATAGCATCAGAGCTTAAATTGTAAACACCTCATTTGCAGAAGGCTAGGGATGACAGTGGAAGTTTAAATTCATTTGCAGGGTCCACACATGGATGGAGGCTCCAGCGAATCCCGCTGACCTTAGTCAAGGCATGCGAATGACCATGGTATCAGACAGGGAGCACTGCATGCTCAATTATGGCATACAGGCTTAGGTTAAAATGTAAAGCCTTGTTATATGATCTCCCTTTTGACCTACCTTAAAGTTCTTTCAGTTAAAAAAAAAACACACACACACATGAAGAGGAAATATATGAGGATTCAGCCTCCCAGATAATAGAGAGGGAATGTGAAGAGTTTTGCTGTCAGGCAGAGTGCGTTGGAAAATGAATTACCGCAGATGCATTTAGGTTAAAATTTAACACCTTATCATTTATCTCCCTTGTGACCCACTTAAAATATTTTCTACTTTTTAATATTCTCTATGTTCCTTTATGTTGTTTTTTCTGTTTTACTTTGTTATTTTTGTTAGATATATTTTTGTTGTGTTTGAGGGGTATGTTTTTCTGTATATAAAATCAAGGATAGGTAAATCCAAAAGGACACTAACTGGAATAACGGTTTCTTGGTGGTACAGCAGGAGTGGCTGTGGGAAAATGGGGAGCTAATAACAATGAGTTCAAAAAAGAAGAGAATGCCCTAGAACTGATTGTGGTGATAATTATACAACTCTTCTTGATGTGGCTGAATTATTGAATCTTGTGACATGTGAATTATATGCTCATAAAAACTGTTCAAAACCTCTCAAGCTCAGGTTCCTGCTTAGGGAAAGATTTAGACAACATGCCAATAAGAATGTCCAAACTGAATCATATTCCTGTGCATGGTAAGCACCATAGAAGGACTCTACATCCTTATTTGATTTGAAACTTGCTTCACTAATAGAAATGAAGATCAGTTGACTTATAAAATCATGATGCCAATGAAGATGAAAGAATAGTTCATGTAACAGAATAGAAAGTCCAAAGATACATGGTCAACTCACATACATAGCCTTTTTTGTGTGTGGAAAAGATGCCAAAAAGTTCTATCAGGGGAGGAAATTTTTTAAAAAACAAATGGAACAACAAGACACATGAGAGAAATAAAATCAATATCAAATCCATACTTTCACCACATACACAAAAATATAACTTAAGATGAATCATTGAGCTAAATATAAAAACTGAAACTAAATTTTCAAAGAAAATTTAAGGGAATATCTTATGACTTTGATATTCATAATAAATTATTAACCAAAACCCCAAATGCACTACAGGTGAAAGAAAAATTAATGAACTGAACTTCAACTAATTTAGGAATTTCTGCTATTTAGAAGATATTGTAAAACAATGAAAATAAAAGTCATTATTTGAGAGAAAAAATGCATATGGCTTTACACAGAACATACAAAGAACCCTTATACTTTAACATTAAGGGAATCCAGTTTTTAATAAACAATAAAAGAAGATGCTTAAATAGCAAAATGACCTCTGAAAAACGACTTAATATATTTTGATGTTAGTCATCAGGATTAACACCTTAATAGCAAAACAAAAGCATTTGAAAGGCTAGCATTAAAAAATTTTGTCAATACTAAATGTTAGTGTAACTGTGGAGCAATGAGCTTCACATACATATCTTAAAAGAATTTGATATGTTAAAACCACTTTAGCAAACTGCTTAGCACCTTCTTGTAAAGTTAAACATACACTTACTCTATAGGAATTCTACTTCTAAATATTTACCTGAGAAGTGAAAATATGTGCACAAAGGAACTTTTCTATAAATGTTTATTGTATGACCAAGCCCCAGTGGTGTGGTGGTTGGGCTTGGAGGTTCAAATCCAGCAGCAGCTCTCCAGGAGCAAGACTGGGCCTCCTACTCCCACCAGGGGCTAGTGATGCCCGCAAACAAATGTTTATTGTAGTATTACTTATAAAAGTTGGAGAATGGAAACAGCATAAATATTCATCAATAAGTAAATGAATAAAAAGTTTAATATTCATACAATAGAATATGACTCCACAATAAAAATGATGAATACCTACTAAAACACAGCCTGTTGCAATATGCAGATGACACAATCTTGCCTGCTGAAAGTGAAGAGGACTTGGAGCACTAGTTGATGATGATGAAAGATTTCAGTCTTCAGTATGGATTACAACTCATTGTAAAGAAAACCAACATTTTCACAACTGGACCAGTAGGTAATGTCATGATAAACAGAGAAAAAGATGAAGTTGTCAAGGATTTCATCTCACTTAGATCCACAATCAATAATCATGGAAGCAGCAGACAAGAGTTCAAAAGACATTTTGCATTGGGTAAATCTGCTTCAAAAGACCTCTTTAAAGTGTTGAAAAGCAAAGATGTTACTTAGAGGACTAAAGTGTGCCTGACCCAATCAGTGATATTATTCATTGCCCCATATGCATGTGTGGCAGTCATGTGCTTATGTTAATGTTATGATTGAAATGTAGGAGTGGAGTCTAGCCTGTTAATCTGAAGATAGTCATTGAGTAGCCAATGAGGCTTCCATGTGGGCATGGCTTTCTCGTGAGATTTCTGAGAAATCTCACGATATTTCCCTCGTGAAGATGAGAAGCTATCTCCCTGGTTGTTAGGAGTTAGTTCTCAGAGACAACGAACTATGGAAAAGATGAGATGGCAGCGTCTGAGGAGCCGGAGAAGCCACATGGCTTGGCCCTCATGGAACCAGATCTCTGAAACTGGAGAAGTCACATGGAGACCCCTGCCAGTGATGAGCTGCTTCTGCCACCACTGGATGCTGTTGATGGACCCTGAGCCTTGGAAGCGAGGAGTCATGGGGAGACTCCTGCCAGCGCTGGGATTCTGCAACCACTGACCTGTGACTTTGTGAGTTGGAAGGAGACATTATAGACTGGTATTGAGCATATGGGCTAATATTACACTTATGACTTTGAACTGGATTGGTTTGGGATGCTTTCTCAGTGTTCCATTCCTTTTGTATATAAACCATTCCCTTCTATCAATATGTGAGTCTATGTATTTGCTTCTGTAGTTTAACTGGACTAATACAGCATGTGAAAGTTTGACATTAAATAAAGAAGACTGGAAAAGAATCTATGTATTTGACTCATGGTGCTGGCAGAGAAAGTAAAAGGTGTCACAGACTGCCAAAAGAGTGAATAACTCTTGTCTTAAAAGAAGAACAGCCAGAGTGCTCTTTAGAAGCAAAGATGAGGAGACTTTGTCTCTTGTATTTTGGACATGTTACCTGGAGAAGCCAGTCTTTAGAGAAGGACATCATACTTGTTAATGTAGATGAAATCAAAAAAGAAGAAAATCCTTGACAAGCTGGACTGACACAATGGGCTCAAATATAAGAGCAATTGTGAGAATGGCGTACATGGGGTCACTCTGATCAGAACTGATTTGATTGCTCCTAGCCATTAAAACATACAACATGCATCCATCTGAAAAATAATATGCTGAATCAAAGAAGTCAAATGCAGAAATATAGATTTGCAAGTGAATTATTCCATTTAAATAAAACAAGGCCAGTCAACCTTATCTGTTGTGCTGCTAGCACGAAAATCAGTGATTGCTTGCAGGTGAGTGGGTTAGTGGAAAATTGATGAGAAAGGTTTAGGAGGAACGTGGTATAGTGGAAATGTTCTCATATTGATTTAATTAGTTGTTACATCTATATAAGCATTTCCCAAAACGTATCCAACTGTGTACATCAAGTGGGTGCATTTTTTCTCACCCACAGTCATGGCCATCCAGTTGATGCTGACTCCGAGAGACCCTCCAGGACAGAACTGCCTGTGTGGACTTCTGAGACTGTAACTCTTGATGGGAGTAGGAAGCCCTTGTTTCTCCCATGGAGTGGCCAGTGACTTTGAATTGTTGACCTTTTGGATGGAGCCCATAGAGCAACCACTGTGCCATGAGGCACCTGGGAAGGTTTTACTGTTTGCAAATTGTATATCATTAAACATATAAAAGGAGGCCCTGAGCAGTGTGCAGAATTAATGTGTGGCTACTGAGAACACAGTTGGAGGTGCTCACAAGAATGGCCTGATGATCTACTTCCAAAACCCAGTCAATGAAAACCCTGCAGAGCATGATTCCAGACTGTCCCTTGGGATGGCTATGACCTACCTGTCTTTGGAGCAGCCTTGAACTCCTTCAAACTTTGTGCTGACCACTGCCTTCATGAACTAGTACTGCTACCACAAATATCCAAAGAGGATGGCTTTAACACAGAGAAAGGCACTTCAGCACAGTTGGGGAGGCTAGATGTCAGAATTCGGGCTGTCGGCTCTAGGGGAAGACTTGCTTTGGTGGTTTTGAAGCAGGACTTGGCAGTGCAGCTCTTTTGGCACGTGCATGTAACTCTCAAGCAAAATTGGAAAAATTGTGAAGAATATTATTCATATTATGGCGAGCTCATATCTTTAAAATGTATTTATGGACCGTGAATAATTTTTAAATTGTTGTGAGGCACATGATTGGCTCTAAGGGCTCAAAGGTTTACCGACCCCTGTTCTGGTGAAAGGTATTTACTTGTCTCTTAAGCTTCTGTTTCCTGATTCTTGGACATTTCCTCACATGTCTCAGCATCTCTTTTACCCCATCTCTTCTTCTCTAAATTGTTTTTTTAATCTCTTTTATATCTTCAAAGAGATTAACACAAAATAATCCTACACCAATCCTGCTTTATTAACATAACAAAGCCAGGGGCTGTTGTTGTTTCCTGAGGTTATAACCACAGCATAGAGGTTGGATTCACAACCTACATATTTGAGAGACACAATTCAGACAATGATAGCAATTTAGCACATTATCTGCTTATACCATCCAGGGGCCAAAGATTTAAAATAAGGGAGGGAGGGACCTGAAAATATATAAATAGACAACTAACACATGATTATGTAAAAGTGCATAGCTTCATTAGACACCAGCAAATGCAAATTATAGCTGTGATGAAGTAACATTTCAGGTACATAATAACATTAAACATATTAACATCTACCTCATAGCCCATCAATTTTAGTGCCAGAATTGAAACCAAGAGAAATAACAAATATATGTAAAAGAAAGTGCACAAGAAGGCTTATAAGAGCTTTAGTTCTATTAGAAACTGGACATAAGCAATTAATAGTAGATAAACAAATGTGAAATAATTGCACAAATCTATTAAAGGGTTTGAACTACTAATATATGTAGCAAACATGTTAACAATCTCAACAATATTATGCTCAACCAAAGAAATCAGATATGAGAATGCCTAGAGTATAGTTACAGTCATATGAAGTTCATGAACAGCTAAGTTACTCTTTAGTGATAGAAATCAATATTGATTTTGAGGATTAACTAGAAAAGATATGATGATATTTTCTGGGGTAAAAGAAATGATCTATGCCTTGATCAGAGTGATAGTTATATGAGCCATTTATCAAATATGTCAGATGGAATCGACCAAACTCAGTGAATTAAGAACTTGAACTGGAACCTTGAGTTTTGTTGTATTTTGCTTTATGCAAATTTTAGCTGAATCAATAAAAATTAATTGTCGGACTAACTGGGCACCTATAATCTTCATGACCCTTTTCTTTCCGGAGAAATCTGGCTCATAAACAAATGGGTTGCCATGGGGTTGAGTCTGACTCTTAGCAACGCTGCATGACAGTAGAACTGCCTCAGAGGAGGTCCAAGGCTGTGGTCCTAAAGGAAGACAAGAACTGCTTTCTTCATCCATGGAGCACCTAGTGGGGTCCAACTGCCAACAATTAGACAACAGCCAAGTGCTTGATCACTGTGCCACCACCTCGCTGAATCCACGAAGAATCTAAGACAAACATATTTTATCTACCTATCTTCGGAGGAAATAGTGTAAGTAGTCCTTCCTTCAAGTGGAATTTAATTCTCCTTCATCTTTTAGAACATTTGATCCACAGCTAATAGCCTTGCCAGATCATCCAATGAAACAAGATATTTCTTATCTTATTTGGTAGTATTTGAGACTTTTCAGTGAAGGACTAATTATTTTTCTTTAAATGCCTTTCCTAATCACCGCCCACCCCCCCATATGCTAGTGAAATGGAAGTGAAAGAGATCACGACTATCCAGCTGAAAGGCGAGATCTGGAATGAAAAGCTAGAAGACAGACAACGGAGGAAAAAACACACCCTCAAGCTCACCTTCTGAAAACCATGTGTCCCTTCTGTCATCATTTGGGCTTCTGTCATGGCACGGGGAGCCCCTTGGAGTGTTCAGGGAAAGGTTTGTTGGAACCAGGATGGGCACAGCTCAGCTCCAAGATTCACCGCCCCTCATTTTGGGATCCTGCATGTGAGTCTGGCTGCCTGAGGAACAGGAACCCCAGCCCTTGTTGCCGGGATGTATCCTGGCAACCTGTCAACACAAGGGACAGACCTGAATTCTCCAGTAACTGCCTGGAGAAATCCAACACAAGAGAGAAAAGAATCTCAGACACCCGAGTAGGATTAGATTTCAGCTTCCTTTCAAGATCAAGACTCTGGGAATGTTCCCCAGGGACACAGCATGAACCCAGGAGAAGCAGATGAATTTAAATCTCAAGAGGTTTCCTTAGTGTGGAAGGGCAGGAGGAAGAACTTTTCTTAAGAAGGGAGAAGAGATATCAAAATGATCGTGGGGAAGGGTTTGACCTTTACTAAAACTAAGAGATGCTCATAACTCGTGCATGCTTCTAAAACACAAGGAACTATAATAACCATTAACCAACATTAACTGTGATCTTTACTAAAACAGAATACATATAAATATATATTTAAATTAAAGTTAACATTTAAATATGTGTCTGAAGTGATAAGCTGTTGTTGCTGTTTTGTGCTCTGACTCCCAGTGACCCTGTGCATGACAGAACGAAACACTGCATGGTCCTGCACTGTCCTTAAAATCCTTCCTAAGCCGGAGCCACTGGGCCAATCTGTTTCAAGGATGCCCTTCGTCTTTTTTGCTGCCTTTCTTTTTTACCAAGCTGTGTTAGACAGAGTTCTCTAGAAAGAGAAAACCAGGACATTAGTAATTCTCTTTACACATTTATCTAGCTAGAAGGATATATATGATAAGCAATAAACAGTTAACGAATCTATAAAGCAGTACAAATGGCTCAGTGCAACTCACTTGCAGGAGACAACTAGTAGACTGGCAGTCTGTGGAGTCTTGAGGGCCGCCGAGTGGTCCTCTCTAGAGCAATTCAGGCTATCCGGCCACAAGCAGCAAACAGCAGAGCAGGTCACCAACAGTCAGCCAGAGTCTAACAGTTCCCAGCTGAAGAGATGTATATTCCAGGTGTATATTCCAGCGTGGTGAAGCAGGGCTGAAGGAACCTCAACTCACAGCAACACATCGTGGCATTTGGAGATCGAGGCACAGGACGAACAAGGCAGCTGGCTTGTCTGAAGATCCAAGAGCAAGAGAGCAAGGGTGGGGCTCTCTGAGCCGTTTCTATCTATTGATCTCGTGTGTTCCTTGGCCATGTTGTCACAACAGACCTACCTATCTTCTTTGGCCACGGTGGCACAGCAAACTTATCTATCACACAAGCATAGCCTTCTCCAGGGACCAGTCTCTTCTGACAAGCTTCCAAAACTTGCTATCCTTGCCTCTAAGGAGCACGCTGGCCTTACTTCTTCTAAGACAGGTTGATTTGACCTTTTAGTAGTCCATGGTTCTTTCAATATTCTCCTCCTTATTCAGTGTCCAATTTTCACCATTTTCTTAAAATCCCAGTTATAAAAACACTGGCATTAACCTAATTATGGTAAAACTCCAAAATGAACTGCCCTGCTGAAAGCATTAAAACTTATAATGTCCCCAATAAAATGAATTTAAAAAAAAAAAAAAAAAAAAAAACTTATAATGTAAAACAAAGTTTAGTGACCTGGAGAAAAGTGCATGTCACTAGACATCACTAAAGGAAATTGAGAAGTTACAAAACAGAAGAAATAGCAAGATAAGATTAAATTGTGTGCTGTCTGTACAAGTACGTGTGTGTTTGACTCAAAAGATGTACATCCGAAGGTTAAGAGTGGCTATGGCTACTTAGCTCTGGGAAGTAGGATTCAGGCCCATTTTGTTGATGTTTTTGTCTCCAAAGCGGAGAAAAACTCTAAGCTAAGATTCCAGACCTCTTCCCCTCAATTCTGAGGACATAGTGTTTGTCACTGGATTCCTAAGCAATGGGCTACTAGCCACAATACTGCAGCTCCCCCAGAGGGAAATACAAGCTACTGGCTCCCATAAAGATTTCCATTTGGGAGTGGCCTTGGTGACGTTTTGGTTGAGCGCGTAACTGCTGCCCAAGGACTTGGCGGTTTAAATCCAGCAGTGCCTCTTCAGGAGCAAGGCTGGGTAGCTCCCACAACCACCAGAGGGCATTGATGCCCCCCCCCCAAAAAAATATTTCCTTTCTTGGAAACCCTACCTATAGCCGCTATAGGACTGGATGGCAGCGGGGTGGTGGATTTGTTCCTCCATCACAGAGGATGGAATAAGCTGTTTATTTTGACCAAGTGACTCCAAGCCACACAATTCGAAGATCCCTGGCAATGAATTTCCACATTCCAACAGATGCTAACCGCAAGGTCAAACCCCTCTATGTGAGAAAGAAGGAACTTTCTACTCCCATAACAAGTTACAGTCTTGGAAACTGAGAGGGGCACTTCTACCAGGTCCTGTAGGTTGCCTATACGTCATCAACTAGATGGCAGTGCGTTTGGTTTGGGTTACTTATGTTCCAATGATGAATATATTCTTTCTGGATATCTAAAGAGACTTTATAGCATTCATTTTAAACATTTCGAATGTTGACACTTGCCTTCAGAAATATCATATAAGATAAGATATAAGACATCACAGAAGATATCATATAAAAATTAAAATACTTGCCTAAAATTGCTTAAGAGCAGCCATGACACCCCTGACTAAAATACTTGAGAGCAAGAAACCTTATACTACTTATTGCTTAGTAATTCAAGCTTATTGACTTACCACCCCGTGGGCCCCTATAACATGCGGATGTTTTTATTTCTCACTTTGCACAGACTGCACATCTTGCCAGTCCTTTTGTAAGCTAGGTGCGCTATTTCTCTACAGGAAGTGTTCAATAAATAAACACCATCCTAAATACACACACTCCTCAGGGCGTTTGTTTGGGCTAGTTGGCAGTATCGGAAATGCTGGCTTTAGACAGTTGGGGGCAACCCTGGAAAACACCTCTCAAGCAGACATTGCCACGCTAAAATAGAGCAACGACTCCTTGAGCAGAACTGAACCCACTGTTCTCTGGAGGCCACAGGACAGCAGAGCCTCCAGCAGTCTGCACACGCATTGCCTGCTGGGTAATGAGGTTCTCACTTGGCAGTTGCCAGCTGCTCCTCTGAATTCATCAGTGCTGCGCTGCCTCTGACACCTACTGGGGGGCCTTTGTGTGCTTCCAAATCCTACTCCCATTCGAAATTCAAAGGTTTGTAGTTTCAGCCTCAATTGAACTTCCTGGTATTCAAATGTATTTCTTCTTGGCAAAGCGGTCCTTCTTACTAGGGTGTGGTGTGTGTGTGTGTGTGTGTGTGTGTGTGTGTGTGTGTGTGTGTTTTCCCTTTTAAAAGGAATGAACTTAGCTTTTAAAGACTTTCATTAAAAAGATGGGGGCAAAAGAGGAGGCAACATCAAAAAGCTCCTACTACACCATCTTCTGATGATTTAAGTGTAAATGAAGCAGAAACATATGGAGCCCATTTTTCCATAAATCACACAATCCTAAAAAAAATAAATAAATAAAAAGATGGGAGAATGTGGTGGGCACGATGCATTGTGTTCAGTTGAATCCAAAACATCTGAAATATACTTGGAGGCAGATGAATCCAAAACTTTTACCCATCCCTATTTCTAACATTCGAGGCCCTTGATGCACAGCGACAGCTAAACTGTTCACATCTGTTACGCCGGCACCCCACATCCAGGACCCGTGGCAGAATAACCGTGTTCCTATTTCTGGTCCCACTGCAGGCACTCACCTCAGGCTCAGATCAGGGTGCTGAAGCTGTTTCTCAAACGGGGCGGGCTGGGTTTGCTGTTGCTTAGGGTGTTCTCACCAGTTTCAAGTCCTTGCCAGCTATTTGACAGCCAGTCCCCCCTTGGGTTGCTAACTGCAGTTTCAGCAGTTCAAACACAACAGCTGCTGTGCAGGAGAAAGAAAGGGCTCTCTCATGCATCAAGAGTTAGTTAGGGTCTGGGAACCTCAATTCTCCCTTGGGTTGCTGTGGAGCAACATTGGCCAGACGGCAGTAAGTATGGGTTTGGGGTTTTGATCTGTGTGTGTCACTCTGGGATCATGTCAGCCTCCATCACAAATCCAGATCTGACCCCTTATGACAGCAATGCCACCACGAGGAATTTGGGGGTTCTAATTTCCCAAAATTGTGGCAGTAGTGTCTGCTCATGACCACCCTAATTTTCTCATTAAAATAATGAATTGTGGTGATTTTAGGAAATGAGAACTGTAACAAGAAATGATTTCTCTGATGAACTTGATTTGATGTGTCCTTATTGATGCAAAAATCCAAGACTTATTCAACAAACGATTGATAATCATTTTGAGTTTATTTCGCTGTGTTAGTCTGGGTAAACTAGAGAAACAAACTCATAGACGAGCATATGGATATAAGGAGAAGGTGTATACACAACAGGAATGTGATATTGAGAAAGCATCCCAGCCCAGTCCAGTTCAAAGTCATAAGTCCAACATTAACCCATATACATCTGATATCAGTCTTTAAAGTCTTCTTTGAACTCACGATGTCACAGGCCAGTGGGTGCAGAGTTCTGGTGCTGGCAGGGGTCCCCCATGGCTCCTCGCTTCCAAGTCTCAGGGTCCAACAACAGCATCCAATGGTGATAGAAGCAACTCAGCACTGACAGGGGACTCCATGTGGCTTCTTCAGCTTCAGAGGTCTGGTTCCATCAGGGTAAGGCCGTGTGGCTTCTCTCCCTGCTCGTCCAGCTCCTCGGATGCTGCCATCTTGTCTTGTCCTTAGTTCGTTGTCTCTGAGACTAACTTCCAACATCTGGGGAGATAGATTCTCATCTTCACCAGAGAAATATCACGAGATTTCCCAGAAGTCTCAGGAGAAAGCCATGCCCACATGGAGGCCTCATTGGCTACTCAATGGCTATCTCCAGATTAACAGGCTGACTACACTCCTACATCTCAATCATGAAATTGACATAAGCACATGATCACCACATTCGCTCTACCTTCTGTCTGCAAGTACATCTTTCTCTCTCTCTTTCTATTCTTTCCCATCCTTTCTTGCCTTCCTACCGTCTTTCCTCTCTACCTGCCCACCTACATACCCACCTACTTTTTAAGCAGCAGTCAGACCCAAAAAAGGACATTTGTGAAGTTTGGCACAAGAAATGCAATGGACATCTTGTTCTTGCTCTTGTATTGATTTATTGTTTATGTTATTACAGGCAAATTCAAATAACCAGTGACAATTACTTAATATGTTATCTCCAATCCTCCAAGTCGGTATGAATATTCTTATTTGACAGATGAGGAGCTGTTTGTTTTGCACAGTGCTTAACAGCCTCACTCCTCATTTTTACCCAGTAGATGCCAGTAGTACCCTCCCCTCTCCGAGAGCCTCAGGGTCCGGTTAATTGAAATCTAGTATGGAAATGGTTTGCCTTTCTGATGCCCACTCACTCTCCTTTCCCTGCCTCCCTCCAGGACCCTGCTGCTAGATTCCCCTACAAAACAGTCTGATCTCAGAAGATAGATCTGTGTTTCAAAGTATGCCATTTTTCACAGGTACACCCTTTCTGTGAATTGAGTTTTACATGCTGCCTTGACTCTGAAATACCAAAGTTTAAAATACTGGGTAATGTGTCTTAGGAAAAATTAGAAAGAAAATGGAAGAGAAGGGAGGAGGGTACATTTAAATGTATACCTTAATAAATTTTTAAAAACCAAGTTACTTTTGGTGCCACTTAAGAGTCCTGCCCAATAGATCTTCATTCACTAGGACTCCTTTTTCTGTGTGTTTTTAAAACATTTTATCGGGGCCTCATACAATTCTTATCACAATTCACACATAGCATATATTGTGTCAAGAACTTTTGTACATTTGTTTCCCTCATCATTCATAAAGCATCTCTTGCTTTCCACTTGAGCCCCTGGTATCTGCTCCTCATTGTCCCCCAACTTCTCCACTCCCTCCTCCCCCATGAATCCCTAATAATTTATAAATTATTATTATTCTGTCATATCTTGCACCATCTGAGGTCTCCCCTCACCCATTTCTCCACTGTCCATCCCTCAGGGAAGAAGTGATATGCAGATCCTTGCAATCTGTACTTCATTTCTACCCCACCTTCCCTCCACCCCTCCATTATCACCCTTTCACCACTGGTCCTAAGGGATTCTTCTGGCCTGGATTCCCTGTGTTTCCAGTTCCTATCTTTACCAGTATGCATCCTCGGTCCAGCCGGATTTATAAGGTAGAACTGGGATCATGATAGTGACGGGGCAGGGGGGGGGTTGTAGTCAAGAACTAGAGGAACAGTGTATGTTTCATCATTGTTACACTACACCCTGACAGCCTCATCCCCTCCCCAGGCCTTTTGTGAGAGAATAGCCAGTTGCCCTCAGGTGGGCAATGCCCCCTCATTCACCATGATATGATTTTTTTGTTCTGTGATGCCTGATAGCTGATCCCCTAAACAACTTGTGATCATCTTCTTTGATGTGGGATTTTTTTGCTTCTCGGCCAGATTGCTGCTTGTTTATCTTCAAACCTTTAAGACCCCAGACTCTGTACCCCTCAATAATCAGGGACCATCAGCTTTCTTCCCCAAATTTGCTTATGCACCTGCTTTTACTACAGTGATCATACAGAACCCCTTTTCTGAAAGTAATGTTTCTCTATCTTCTTTATTTTTACAATAAAAAAGGCAGAAAATATTGAAAATAGAAACAACTGTAAAATGTCTCCAAAGGAGATCAAATGACAAGGTGTTACATTTTAACTAAACTACATCTTGTTTAATCAACTTTACAATGGTCTATGTCTGATAGCAAGACTATTCATGTTCCTTAACTATATTCAGAGGTGATTCACCAGAGGTTTAATCCATGTGGAGACCCAGCAAATAGATTTTGGCTTGCCACTGTCATCCATAACCTTCTGCACACTGGGTATTCAGAATGTAAGGTCTAATATCATTCCCTCCTCTGGGCTTAGGTTTTATGATTTACAATCGTTGGGTCACACAAACTAGTGTACTTCTCTCATGTTGACTTAGCGGATGCTTCAGTTAGGTGACTGCTTGTTTGACAGCAAGCCTTTAGGATTCCACACGCTATTATTTCTGACAGCTGTGCACCAGCTACTTATATTTTCAATGATCGCTTCATGAGGGCAAGTACCAAATAGAATCACATCATAAGAACTCATTGGATTCGTTTGTTTGATTGATTTTAAATCCTTTTATTGCGGGTTCATACAACTCTTATCGCAATCCATACATAGGTCCATTATGTGTGAAGCACATCTGTACATCCACTGCCCTCATCATTCTCACAACATTTACTCTCCATCTAAGCCCTTGGCATTGGCTCCTCATTTTTCCCCTCCTTCCCCATAATCCCCCCAATAAACCCTTGATAATTTATAAATTATTATTACTTTATCATATCATACAATGTCTGATGACTCTCTTCACCACCTCCCCACTGTCCGTATTCCAGGGAAGAAGTTATATGTAGATCTCTGTAATTGGTTCCCCCTTTTTACTGTATCCTCCCTCTTCCCTCCACCCTCCCATTACTGCCACTGTCATCACTGGTCCTGAAGGGATCATCTGTCCTGGATTCCCTATGTCTCCTATCTGTGCCAGTGTACCACCTCTGGTCCAGTCAAACTTGTAAGGTAGAACTGGGACCATGACAGTGGGAAGGAGGAAGCATTGAAGAACTAAAGGAAAGTTGTATGCTTTATCATTGTTACACTACAGCCTAATTAGTCTATCTCATTTCTGCAGCACCTCTATAAGGAGAAATCTGTTGATGGACTTTGGGTCCCAAACCCGCCCCCCACTCCATTTACACTAATAAAATTTTCAGTTTCTTGTTGCCAGGTACCTGATCCCTCTGACACCTCATGGTCACGCAGACTGGTGTGCTTCTTCCCTGTGGGCTTTTTTACTTCTGAGCTAGATGGATACTTGTTTGTCTTCAAGCCTTTAAGATGCCAGATGATATATCATCAGCCTTACTCACTCTATTTGCTTATGCATACATTTGTCTTCAGTGATCCCAAAAGGGAAGGTAGGCACACCATGATATCATTTTATGTTCTTTGATATCTGATTCTTGGTCCCTTTGTCCCCTGATGGTCACACAGGCTGGTGTGCTTCTTCCATGTGGGTTTTGTTGCTTCTGGGTTAGATGGCCACTTGTTTGACTTTATGCCTTTAAGACCCCAGACGTTATATCTTTTGGTATCTGGGCACCATCAGTTTTCTTCACTACATTTGCTCATGCACACTTTTGTCTTTGGCAATCGGGTTAAGAAGGTGAACATCATAGAATGCCAATTTAATAGAACCACATATATATGGTTTATTTTAGATACAATTAGTATTCTATTATTTTATGATAGAAAAGGTTATAAATCATCCCCATGGGGCATAAGATAATTCTATTAATATATCACTAGTTAATATTAACCAATATCATTAACTCTTTCAAAGGTCTAGAATTTAAAATGCTGTTAAAAGAAAATTATACATGTATAGGCCAATTTTCAGACTGCAATATGTGAATTGTTGGCTTGTCCAGAAGTGAGCAGACACTATTTATATGAGCACTATTATGCTAGGGATAGGGAAAAACTATGAATCACACTCATTTACAAAGGCAGAACCATTCCTGCCAGACCGGCACATGTTGTAAAATAGCAAAGAAACATAAAAATAATATCTGATAGTTCCAGGCAACCAGTCATTGAGCACCCTCAAAGCACAAGACCCAGCACAAGACCAAAGCACAAGACCTCAAATCCAACACCCACTACTAATTCCAGGCCTTTAAATAGGGGTCCTCTGCTTCTTCTCACACTAGGACATTTCAGACCTAAGTCCATGGGAGTATATCCGTGACTGACATCTACGACCGGTGAGTTTTCGGTACAGACCAGATTGCTTAGTGAGATTTCCAAATTCTCCACCTTTTAAATCAGCTTCTTCTCACAGGAAATGTGGGGCTGCAGTGAGGCGCCCCTGAATCAGTTCTGATGCATAGTGAGCCTGTGCACAACAGAATGAACGTCCTCACCCCGGTTCCTATGCATCAGTCCATTGCCGCAGCCACGGTGCCAACCCACCTTACCTTGTTGAGGGCTTTCCTCTTTTCTGCTACCCTTCCACTTTATCAGGCATACTAGCCTTCTCCAAGGACTAGTCTCTCCAGACAATTTCAAACGTCTGTAAGATAAAGACTCACTATATTTGCCTCTAAGAAGCAGTCTGGCCATACTTCTTCCAAGACAGATCTGTTTGCCCTTTAACAGTTTATAGTATTTTCAGTATTCTTTTCAGAAATCTCTTCACAGAAAATAGTTCTTCCTAATTACTCCTTCCCCTGCCATGAACTTTTGATACTGAAAACATACCATATTTCTATTTATTATGGTTGAGGCCTAAACCAATATAACAGCTAAGACTATGCCTCCTTTTCTTATCCAAATACTTTACTGTTCATTGGCAATGCATGCATAAGTTACACTTAAAAACATTTTACATTATGGGTTTCTGGTGGATGCTCACGGGGTTAAGCTGATAAACAGAGAAAATGACCAATGTGCCACAGGATCATATAAACGAGTCTGAAAGTGCAAAAGAAAAAAGTAAACAACAATCGTTATTTTTATTCAAAAGAAAAAAACTCATTCATTTGAGATTATGTACTTAAACATATAAATAGAACTTCAAGAGTTAAAGGGGACCACAAATTAACATCTGACTTATAAGAAGAAAATCCACTGAATGGAAAATCACTGACAGCTATGCATTGAGCAAGGAACTAATTTGGAAAATCTATAGAAAGCTGAAAACTACAAAATCTCACTAAGAAAAATATAAATGATCCAATTTTAAAAGTTAACAAAAGACATGAATAGACAATACAAGTGACCAACAAACACGATGAAATGCTCATAATCATTAGGCAACTGGGAACAGTACATCAAAGCAATGATGAGATGCCACCTTACACCAACAGTGACACCAAATTATAACAAAACAAAATAGGAAATAAAATGCTGGAGAAACTGCGAAGAGATTAGACTTCCCAATCACCCCCCAACACACACACACACACACACACACAACACACACACACACAGCAGATGGGCTAGAATGGCTGTGGAAAGTGGTACCGCACCACTTCCAACAACTGGGAATACAAATTTCATGTGATCCAGCATTCTCTGTTGGGCATATATTCTAAGGAAGGAAGAGCCATAGCATGAACAGACATACCCATGTTCCTCACAGCTCTGCTCACAATGGCAAGGACATGGAGACAACCTAAATTCCCTCCGTGGAAGAACAGATAAAGAAAGTTGGGACACGTACACATAATGGAATACTATCCATCCATAAAAAAACAATGATGAAACCACCAAGCGTCCCCTGACGTGGATGGACCTGGAGACTATCAAGCTAAGTGATAGAAAGACAAATATTGTATGCAACCACTTTTATAAAAGAAAAGCACAAACCAAGGTAAATATTTTCATACCAAAGAAAAGAGACTTTGGAGTTTCCCAGAAAGAACAGGAAAGGAGGGTGGACAGAGCAATGTGTAGATGGTTGGTGGGTATTAATGGTGAAGTAGATTCAGAATCCACAGGAAGGAGAGGAGACATAAAGGAGGGAGAAACAACAAGCTGTTAGGGTTTGATTAGGTGTTTACTCTGTGGAATACAGAGTTAATAGTCTGAAGTGAAAAGCCTCACCTAAGTTACAAGACAGTAAAAACTAACATGTAACTCAACCATCTGTCTTCAAGCCAAAAAGACATTACAGTGACTTTATAAAAATTGATAAGAAATAAGTGGAGCTTGTTCCCTCATAAGGCATAGATTTAAATTCAAATTTTAGTTTTTAAACGTTCTAAGGGTCCCTTAATTTGAATAGCTGCAGCATTTAAAAACAAAAACACTTGGAGAGCTGCTGGAAGGGTGGAGAGAAGGTGGAGTAGAGAGACGGAACTAACTGCAAGGATATACACATAAGCTCCTATGTGAAGAATGGGCATCAAAGGAGTGAGTTGGAGGAGAGGTCGGGCAGTGTAAGGTATGACAGAACAATAATAATGTATAAAGCATTAAGGGTTGGTGAGGAGGGGAGAGCAGGGGAAGAGGGGAAGAGATGGAAAAGCCAATACCAAGGGCTCAAGGGAAAAGGTGGATGATTGGAGAACAATAACAGCAGCGGATACGTGAAGGTACTTGGCACAGTATGTTTATTTATGTATTGTGAAAAACGATGTATGAGCCCTCAATAAAATGATTCCTAATTTAAAAAAGAAGAAAAAAACATTGCCAGAAAGACAAATATTTTTTCCTTGCTCTTCCTATGATCTCTGGGTCAGTAATCTATCTACTGCTCCATTCATAGCAAAATACCTTGTATGTACTGTTGTAAAATCAGTTTCAAGGACCCAGGCTTCTAAGTTTCAAATGTTTCCTGTGAGTGTTCACTGGTATTGCCAGAACTCTGCCGGGAAGTTCTCTGCCCTAGCCCTTCCACGGCTTTTCCCACTATCCACAAAAGCAGGACCTAATACAGTACTTATGCATAACAGATGCTCAGGAAATATTTTTCCCAGTAAGCTGGGAAAACGAGGAGCTCTAGCGACGAATGGCTAAACATCTGACTGCTAGTTAGAAAAGTTGGAAGTTCAAGTCTATCAAAGACTGGTGAGTTGCTCCCATAAACATTCATACCATGGAGGTGCTATAGGCTAGTTCTACATCTATTGACTGAGGTTGCTCTGAGGTAGGATCGACTTGAGGGCACACCCCACTGAAGCTGGGTGGACAACTTCTGTTGAAAGAAGGTATTGGAGGGAAGGTTGTTTGTTTGTGCAAAGAGAGACAAGTCCTTATTTAGGTGAAGATGATGAAAAGTTGCAAGATGTTAACACTAGGTTAGTGTTTTCTGAGTGTTTTCTATATCATATAATCTAGACATTCTGAAATAATTTTGCCTCTCTTTTCAGGCCATTGGCAGAAGTCCAAAGTCCTATGGCATGTGAACAATAAACGTTTAATAAATATTTAATCACTAGTTTATTATCCACAGATTTCTAAAGCTGGTTTACATTAAGACGTTTGGGTCTGATAACAGTCTAATATTTTACCTTTTATGTGCATTTTACGAAAAGCACATAAATTGAAACCAGTAAGTCTTAAGGGAATTCCCTTCAGTTCTCATTCTCTCTGCCAGTCTCAGAGGAAAGGAATCTCTGAAAGAAAATTTCCTTATTTCTGGAAATTTGCTCCTCTGACAAGCCTCTCTAGTACCCTTTATTTCTGATTTACACACATTACTCCCCCGCAGTTTCCAAAAAGTCTTAATTTTCCTCTGTCTTGGAAAACGTTTGCTTGGCATTCCCATCCTTCCTGAGAAATAATGATCTAAACTTCTATGTATGTTCTTCTCTCACTTCCTTACATTATTCTCCTTCCTGTTCCACCTTATGGTCTCTGTCCCCTTGTCTCATTGAAATGTCTTTGTCGGACATTGCAAGTGCCCTTCCAATCACATCTCTAGTAGTTTCTCTCCATTTCCACCAAGCACGCTATATTGTACACATTCTGCACAGGAGACCACCCCCCCCCCACCATCAGAAATTCCCTTCTCTTCTATCTGCATTATTGCTTTTAAGGAAATCTATATGTTATTCAGACCAACTTTAAGATCTGCCAAAAATGAATACAACCTATCCAAGGAGTTAAGTATCGAAAACTCAAGTCATAGTCTACACTTCTTGGTGTAGTCTAGGCTGTTCATTATCACACTAGCAAATGAGGATAAAGGTGGCCACTGGTTAGAGGAAGGCACTATATTCTGAAATCTAGGAAAAGAGAAAAGTTAACTTTCATCTTATGTCAAATCCTGAACATCTTTGGGAAGGCAGAAATGAAGCAATAATGCTGGGAAACTAGACCAAGTAGTTGGAAAATATCAGCAAGACTATGCTGGTTTGTCTTTAGTGGACATTTTCCTGCAGACTCTGAAAGCACAAAATTGATTCTGGTGAGGGCTTAAAAGATGTTGGATCACCCTACCTAACTGTTATAAAGAACTGGATTGAGGGGGAAAGGTGAAGAAACCTGGAGTAAAGTGGGGGGTAGTGTTGCCCAGACACTTGCTCTAGTCTGACTCTGTATGAAGCAGAGTGAAACATAATATAAAAATAATCCTCTGCATCTGTAGTTCTCAACAGAAGAGGGTGATCTTGCCCCCACACCAGACTACATTTGGCAATGACCGGGGACATTTTTGGTTCTACCACCTGAGGGAGTAGGATGCTCCTCGCATCGCCGGGTAGAAAATAGGTATGCTGCTAAACATTCTACAACACAAAGATTGGCCCATCACAATGAGGATCTACCTGGTCCCAAAAGAGCTACAGCTGAGAACTGTGCTCTGGGATCTCTGAGTGTTCAAGTGCACTGTGTGACCCTGTTTTCTTTCTAGAATAAGCTGTGTCAACAGCACCGTCCAGACTTGCAGAACATAACTAAGCGGTTACATTTCAAATGAAGAAACACTCACAGAGAGCCAAAGTGGCATATTCATATTTCTACATCCAGTAAGAGAAGGCCCTTAGGAAATTTAAACCAGCTCTTGACTTGCAGACTTCAAAACCTTTTCCACATCACCTGCCATAAACAGCCAAACGTCAGCTATTTAGTAGTATGTAAATGAAGGAACAGATAGGGGTCTGCTGGGCAAAAGGCAAGTGGAGCAACTCTAAGGACAGAGAACTGAAGCCCAGACTTGACCATGAAAGCTGTGATGGAATGAGAGTGGGCTGGAAGAAAGCTGAGGACTCCCTGAAGAGGACACAAGGCCAGGCCCTGAGGTGTGAAGAGCCAGAGTGAAAAAAAAAATCAGACACTTAAATAAATTCCCACTGAGTCATCATGAACCTAAGTAGGGTTTCCAGAGCTGTAAATCTTTATGGAAGCAGACAGCCTCATCTTTCTCCTGGTGAACTTCAACTGTCTAGCTTCCAATGCCTGGCCCACATTGCCACTAGGGCTCCAGAGGCCAGAGTAAGACAAAGTCAAACAGTAAGACAGCGCCATCTAAGTTGGTGAAGGGTAATTACACTAGCTCTGGCTCCTAAGTAAAGCAACTGGAAGAGGCTTTTGTGAAGTGAAATCCCAGCTATGCAGCTCAGTCTTGACCAAGCTCTGCACTTGAATGTGACCTAGTATGTTCTCAATACATCATTAATCATTCTGCTCACCGGTCTCCCAGGGCTCCTTCCCCAGTTAACTTCTCCCTTATCCTCTTCCTTACCTAAGGGCCCTTCTCAGCACAGCTGCTCAACCACCACTGAATTTTAAACTTTTTGACTACTCAGAAACTGTTTATACTTCATGTTGTCACTGTTGACAATGTATTATCTTCCCAGAATGGTACTCCAAGTGGAAAGTTTTGCTCATAGAATAAAGAAATAGCAGTTACACCCTATTGGAAGCCACCAACTGCTCCATGGGATAGAGATGAGGTTTCTTACTTCTTGCCAACAACAAATATGTGCATAATCAAATGTGGTGAAGAAAGCTGATGATGCCCAGCTATCAAAAGACACAGCGTCTGAGGTCTTAAAGGCTTGAAAATAAATAAGCAGCCATGTAGCTCAGAAGCAACAAAGCCCACCAGAGACACACCAGTCTGTGTGACCACTAGGTGATGAAGGGATTAGGTAACAGGCATCAAAGAACTAGAAATCATATTAGAAATGAGGGGACTCAAAGCTCATCAATAGGTGAAACAACATTCCCTTACAGAGGGGTCACAGGAAGGAGAGGAGCCAGTCAGGGTAGAGTGTAGCAATGATGAAATATGCAACTTTCTTCTAGTTCTTAAATGCTTCCTCCCACCCACACCTGACCCCCACTATGATGATCCCAATTCTATCTTATCAACCTGGCTAGACTAGCTAGTCTATTGCTATGGATAAGAGTCAAAAACATGGGCAATTCAGGCCAGATGGTCCTTTTGGACCAGTGGTAAGAGTGGTGATACTGGGAAAGTGGAGGGAAGGTAGAGTAGAGAGGGGGAACAAATTACAGGGATTCACATGTGACCTCCGCCTTGGGGTATGGACAGCAGGGAAGTGGGTGAAGGCACATATCAGACAGTGTGTGATATGACAAAATGATAATTTGTAAATTATTAGGGCATTCATGGGGGAGGAGGAGCAGGGAAGAAGGGAAAGTATGGGGAGCTGAGGCCAAGGGCCTAGGTAGAGGGAGGATGTTTTGAGACTGATCATGTCAACAAGTATACAAATGTGATCTATATACAATGGATATATGTGTCGATCATGATAAGAGTTATATGAACCACCAATAAAATGATTTTTTAAAAAAGATTTACAGTTTCAGGAAACCGTGGGAGCAGTTCTATAAGGTTGCAATTCACCTATTTGCAGTAAGTTTTTTTATTGTATTTCTTTTCCCTTCACAAAAGAGATATCTGTAACCCAGAGAGAAAAAAAAATTTCACCAAGTTCAATGGACCACCCCCTTTCTTAAAAGCCTTTCTCACTTTATCTTTTGCTACTCTTATTAGTTTTCTGGATTAAGGAACATCTGAAGAGTCCAAAAAAAGTCCATGGAAAAGCTCCATTTTTTCTATTTCCATTTTCCTACAAACTTTTTGAAGACCTTTTGCATTGACTTAGGACACAGCTGAAAAATGAGGGAGAGTATTCATGAAACAATGAGTTCTCTTCCCACCTCTGATGCTTCAGGTTCCCTCTCCAGTCCTCCACCCCATTAGAAACCTCAACCTTTCCAGAAAGTCTGTGGATTTACCGACATCTACATGCATGTGCATCTGTGTTTTAACTTACATTTCAGAGCCCTGCCCATTCCTCTTGTTGCTTCTGTTGCTCAAGACTTGTCGCAACCAAATAGATGACACATTCGTGCTGTTGAAGGAAAAGTTGGTGACTCAGATCCACAGAAATTGTTCCACGCACCTTTCATCCTCATTACCAGGTAATTTTGCCAAAGTCAAGTGGTGACATCCTGATTTACTACAAACAGACTGGGTACTATCCACATTTGATGAGAATCTGAAAAGCAAACACCAAAAGAAGAAAAAGAAAACGTTTTCTTAAAGCTTTCAGTTTCATAACCACACTTGCCTTGTTGAGAATATTGTTTCCCTTGTAGTTCAAAGAGCATGGTCTCTCCAGAAAAACAAAAAAAGATGTGCCCAAACCTTTCATAAACCTGTAAGTCTTTACACTTAAAGTCAAGCCACAACCCATTCCTCAAATCTCCATTTGGCATTTCAAGGTCCAAAGGCCAAGGAGCTCCATTATTTTCAGGGGGCAGCTCAGGCTGATGAGAAACCAGGATCTAGGTATGAAATTCAAATTTGGCTCACCCCGTTTTGTCTTTTACAAGAACCTGTATTCAAATAAATTGGGATACATTTCTTTTGGCTCTGATCAAGAGCCCTTTAAATAGCGACTTCAGCCCCCCTAAGGTTTTTGTCCTGGTTGCCTAAAAGTGGACAATTTTCACAAGTTTGCTTTGGCATTCCCTGGCAGGGATTTGTATTGAAAGTCACAGTTGTTTTAGAGGGCGCCATGGTCTGCCAGCAGATCTCAGTAGGGGACTCCTAGCCAACTCAATGAGAACTATGTGCACCAAAAACACAGAGTTAGACGTGACCTGTCCCCAGCTCTCTGCTCTTCTAAACACAACCAGTGACTCATCTGTACTTTGAATTGAAAGGCTTTGATTGTGTCTGCAGCATTTTTGAAGGCAAACTGCTATGTCTCTGGTCAAGATCCCTCTTTTTCCCCCCAGAGTTATTTTATTTCTCTGAGGTTACTCTCAACTTATTTTATCCAAAAAAAAAAAAAAAAAACTAGTAAAGCAACATTGAGATAAGTTCTTTGGGAATATACATTTTCTTTGGAATTCAGAAAAATAGATATTTGTTCTGAAAGAGGTGGACAAAAGGCCCAAGACCCACTCCCAAATTTTTCCTTTAAAAACCAGTAGAAAAGATCATTCTAAGCAAAACCTCCTAAATAAGTGTTCACACGCATTTTGACACCAAATAAACACCATGTTAATTACAAGATATCATATGTAAAATATCACCTAAGCAACAGGCACTCACCATGATTGGTTTAAATTGGAGCTTATAAAACCTTGCCTCACCATTGAGAAGCCCACCAGGTTTTTCTCTTATCTTGCATCAATCATTTTTCCTTTTCTTCCATTCTTTTATAACAGAAAATCTTGTTATAACTAATATATAACAAAATGAAAAGTACATGAAAATACATTTTATTGGCTGCTCTAGTGAAGAAAAAACTTCGTAACAAACAGAAAAAGAAGCTTGTTATTTTATAATCTTCACCTTCCTTGCGATTATACTAGCCTTAATATTTTTTTCCTTTGAATTCCCATGGGTCTCCCAGAACTCTTAAACCTCAAGATTATAAAAACAATAAGCTTTCCAAAATCACAAGGGTAAAGCTTCCACCTGCTGGGAAAAAAAATGCCACTAATGAGGCCTGCACTTCCCTCGCTGGGCAGCCTCACAGGTTCCCAGAGATCCAGAGCTCTGAGAGTCACAGTGAGTATACTTGACTACAACGAGTATAGGGTCTGATAGGACTGCATCCCCTGAGAAACACCTACGCTAGCCAACTTTAGCAGCTGTCCATCCCACCACCATTCCCTACCTCATTGGACCTTTTCTGTCTCCAGTGGTGGCGAAAGTGGCTCAAGCACTGGGGATGCTAACTGCAAGGTCAGCAGTTCAAACTACGTAGCCAATAGTATTTGCTTTTCCTTCTTCAAAATTACTGAGTTGTGTCCCCACCATCTGCCTGTCAATTTGTCAGACTGTGGTGACTTGTGTGTTGCTGTGTTACTGGAAGCTGTGTCACTAGTATTTCAAATGCTGTCATGGAAGCTGTGTCACTAGTATTTCAAATGCTGTCATGGAAGCTGTGTCACTAGTATTTCAAATGCTGTCAGGATCAATCAAAGTAAGCAAGTTTCAGCAGTAGCCTATCCACTTCAGAGGGATTATCCACTGAAAACCTTATGGATAGCATAAGACCTTGTCAGAGACAGTCCCAGAAGATAAGCACCTCAGGTCAGAAGGTGCTCAAAATATGACTGAGCAAAAGCTGCCCTCTTAAAGTACAGTTGACCATAATGGCAAGAGTGGAGTAAAACCTTTCAGAGTAATACCTATGGGACCTTCATTTGTTGAAGGGGAACAACTCAAAATGAGAAGAAACAGCTGCAAGCATCTGGTGATAATTGAAACCTGGAGCATGCAAACTATGACTAGCACAATTAGAAGTCATCAAAAATGAAATGAAAGACATAAAGATCAATATCCTAAGCTATTGTCTATTTTGAACAGGTGTGATTTCTTTTGACTCAGACAATCACATGGTTCACTTATGCCAGGAATGACACAATCAAGAGGAATGGTATCACATTCATTGTAAAAAGGCACAGTTCAGAATCTATGAGGAAGTACAATGCTCCCTTTGGTGGGATGATAACTGTACTCCTTCAAGGAAAGTCAATCAACACACTATAATTCAAATGTAGTACTTACTACATTTGATAAAGCAGTGATAAAGAAATTAAAGAATTCTACTAGCTTCTTCAATCTGAAATTGATCAATGTCATCAAGGTGCATTGTTTTTTTTCCCAGTGATTTTATTGATGCATTGTTAATTATTGGAGACTAGAATGCAAAATTTGGAACCAAGGAGGAAGGAACTACAGTTGGTAATTATGGCCTTGGTGATGGAAATGAAGCTGGAGAGTACGTAATTATATCTGGAGATTACATTTTGCAAGACCAGTAGTTTCTTCATCGTAAACACCTTCTGTCAACAACACAAATGGCAACTATATATGTGGACTTCTCCAGATGAAATACACAGAAATCAAACTGATTACTTCTGTGGGTAGAAAAGATAGAGAAGCTCGATATCAGCAATTAAAATCAGGCCAGGTCGGAATGTGGGATAGATCATTGTTCATTTTAAGTTCAAGTTGAAGCTGTAGAAAATCAAACCAAGCTAGTGAAAGCCAAAATATGACCTTGAAATTTCAAGAACATCTCAAAAATAGATTTGTTGCATTATATGAACCAACAAAGATCTGTGGGTTAACAGCAAGAATATCATACAAGGAAAAATGCCATTGAAAAGACAGGAAAGAAAGAAAAGATAAAAGTGTCTGTCAGAAGAGAGCAAAAGTTTCTCCTAATAAAAAAGTAAAAGTAAAAGAACTGAACAGAAAGCATCAAAGGGCATCTCCAGAGCACAATGTTTAAAGAGTAAGTTGCAAATGTGACACTATCGTACCCAAGTCTTAGTCATAATGACTGCCAGAACCCAAATGTAATTAAATTCCTCCACCTAATTTTGCTGCCAACAACTGCATTACTAAGTCTCACACCTAGTACCTAGTGCAATTCTTCATAACTTTCTAAGATACAGATTGTGCCTACTCTTTCTTGTATAAATAGCCAAAATTATAAATGAGAGTACGATTCAATTTGCCTGCATTATATTGAGCTAACCACAACATAGAGATCTCACATTCATTGTCAAAGGAAATAATGTTTCAAAGACATTTTCTTATTTTTTCTGTAATGATTATGTGGAAAGAACATGGACCAAGGAATATTGTAAATTGGGTATGATTTTGAGGCAGTTCATCAAAGTTTGGAGGTTTATCTCCTTTCTACTCTCTATCTTGCTCCACAAGTTCTCTTCAAGTCTTATACAGGTTTCCTTTCTGCAAAGTTTTGCCGTGTTATAAATGTTTTTCATGTCAGTAGTCTTAATCAACATTATTCGAACAAATCTTTCCTACACCAAGTTAAGAGTTAAGTAGAGGTTTAAAATCCAGGATTCATTAAAATTGATCCAACACACCAGATGGTAGAACTCCTCACTGACAGTTTGAGAACCTTTGCTATTCCTTGGGCATTATTGTCATTATTGACTTACCTCTCTCATTATTGACTTACCTCTCTCTGCCTCCTCCCCTTCCAGTGCCCTTCCCCCAACCCTTAGCCCCATCACTGTCCTGGGCTTGCTTATGCTGCCTATCTTATAAAGACAGACACCAAAAGAGAAAAAGAGGAGGAAGTAAGAGCATACAAGTAGTTCCAAGTCTATCCTCAAAGCAGAGTGGTGTCCCTCTGTTAAACAGTGAGCAGGACCTGTTACAATCCATCGGTCCAATCCACTTTTCTTTCAGGGTTCCATATTCCATGACCTGCTTGCCTAATAGCACTTAGATCCTATAATTCCTCAGCATTTGTTGCTGAGAATCGCACTCCTGCAAATCTCCATTGCTCTTCCTTCAGTCAGGGGTAGAGAGATGTAGTGCCCACCCACCTTTGTTACACATTCAGATTCTCCGTGCCCTCAGCTGGGTCCGATGAGGTGTCAAGCACTTCCCCCAGTCAGAATCCACAACTGGGAGCAACTTTGCAGCTTTGCTGGCATCACTGGTCTCTTGCACACCCCTTTTGGTTCTCGCCACGTGGGTGGATCAGACCAACCGCGCTACCCAAGCTGCATCTTCAGGGCTCTCCTCTGTAGTGCTGTCATCTAAGGAGGGGATGTCATCTCTTGATCTGAGGCCAGCCTTGCAGTCCTCCCTGTGAAAGAGCTTCTCCAAGCAGGAGCATCACCCTCAAAGATTGGCAGACCAGAATGAGACCTACTCTCTCGCTCTCACTCTCTCTCCCTTTGCTGTGGAGACATCAACAATACCCAACTATTGGGTGTATTAGTGCTCTGTCCCTTATTGTCATCTTTTTTTCTTCCCCCACCCCTCTGTGAGCCTTTAAGGCATATGAGAGGTGGACAGGTGGGTCAGGGGAGAGATATCTTTCAGTACAGGTACAATCTGCATCTTTTAATTTTATTTACTTACTTATTTATTGATTGATTGATTGATTTTGATGAGATGTGCTTTGGCTCATGCCTAGTCCTCTGCTCGAGAACTGTGCAATATCTACATCTTCCCCTATGCCCGTTCTCCTGGTTGAACTCACCTCAGTGGACGCCTGCTGTACTGGTCCTTTTGTACATGGCTTACTTCACTGTGCATAATATTTTCCAACTATCTTCATGAGACGAGATGCTTCATCTTTTCATCACTATGTTTTAGGAATTCGTAATACTCCATTGTGTGTATATGCCAGACTTTTAATATTCGTTCATCCATTGATGGAAATTTAGGCTGTTTCCTATTCTTTGTGATTGCGAACTATGCAGTAATGAACAGTGGAGCACAGATGTCTGGTTGTTATCTGTTTTTTATTTCTTCTGGGTTTATGTCCAGTAGTGGAATTGCTGTGGTGTAAGGTACCTCGATTTCCATGCACTTTAGTTATCACCAAATCACTTTCCAAAGTGGCTGATTGCTTCTGCAAGTCCAACAGCAGTAAATGAGAGTTCCTATCTCACCATATCCCCAACATTTGTTGTTTTCTGGTTTTTGAATTGGGCTATCTTTATGGGTGTTAGGTAGTATCTCATAATTGTTCAAATTTGCCTTTCCCATACGGCTAATGATAGGGACCATTTTCTCATATATTTTTGGCCATTCCAGTTTTCTCCCTTGTGAATCTTTTGTTCAAGTCTTTTGCCCACCTTTTCAGTGGGCAATCCTTTTTTTTTTTCTTATTGTATGCTTTCAGAATTGTGTAGATTTTAGTGACACACCTTTCGTCTGTTATGTCCTTGCTAAATATCTTTTCCCAGTCTGTGGACTCTCTTATGACTCTCTTAATGAAGTCTTTCAATATACCCAAGTGTCTTGTCTTTGATATGCTCCACATGGCTATGTTATCATCTTCTGAATGTGTATCCTTCCTTATTTCTGATAGTTTGTGTAGTTCCCGGGCTCAAGTTCTTAGCTTTGTCCCAATTTTCTCATTGGTGACTTCTATATTTTGGGGTTTTACCTCAAAGTCTGTGATCCACCTTCAGTTTTCACTTGTGTATGGCATGAAGTAAGTGTCTTTCTTCATTTTTTGGCAGGTAGATATCCATTTTTTCCAGTATCATTTGTTAAAGAGGGCACCCACTTCCCATGTGATATTTTGGAGCCATTATCAAAGATTAGTAACCTGTATGCTGTTACTTTTACTTCTGAATCTTCTGTTCCTATCATTTGGTCTGTGTGTCTATCATTATACCAGTTCCAGGCTATTTTGACAACTGTGACTGTATAATAAGCTTTAAGATCAGGTCATGAAAGCCCTTGCATGTTATTCTTCTTCTTAAGGAGTTCTTTGCCAACGATAAGCTTCTCCACATTCTATATGAAGTTGGTAGTCAGTTTTTCCATTTCATGAAAAAAAAAGATGCTGACATTTGAATCAGGATTGCATCGAACAAATATAGTGTCTTAGGCAGAATTGACATCTTTACACTATTATTGAGTGTCCCAATCCATGAGTATGGGATAGTCTTCCATTTGTAAAGGTCCCTTTTGGTTTCTTGTAAGAGTGTTCTGTAGCTTGCTTTGAAAAGATCTTTTGGGGCTTGGGGCTAGGTCTAGTCCTAGATACCTCAATTATGTTTGGCTATCATGAAGGGTACTATCTTCTTGATCTCTTTTTCTGAATCTTGTCAGTTGTATATAGCAATCCAATTGACTTCTGCTTATTGATACTAACATATTTTAATGACAGGTCAAGGAGGAGAAGCAATAGGAATTTCAGTCTTCAGGGAAAGAAATTTGAAAAATCTCTTTGGAGGTTTTCCCAGAATCACACTGTAGACATATAGTTACTTATAATCATGAAATAACAGTTATAAGAAAAAGTATCTTTTATCTATTTTGATCAAAACAGCTTAAAATATACCATTTGATACTTGTAAAGATAAAAATTAAATTGACCTTAGTACATTGGAGGAATCTTAGTGGTAGTGAGGTTAAACTCTTGACTGTTAAAAGAAAGGTCAGGGGCAGGAAACTCCCATTGCCACAATGGAGAAATGTGTGGTCTTCTTTGTCTGGAAAGATTTACAAGTTGGGAGTCAGATGAGACAGTTTTAGATTGCCTTATGGGTCTCCAAGAGGCAAAAGCAACTCAGACACAATGAATGCTTCTCATATATTGTGTTGTATTCAAATGGGAGTGATCTTTTAAAGAAGAAAGCTTGTATTGTCAATTCTAAACTAAGTAGACAGATTATGGATGAAATCAAATTGCTGATAAATGTTAAGCAACATCCAGAAGATGCTTTCATATATTCCTAAATACAGTCCCTTCTCTTTGCATTTTTAACACATGGATTCCCAAGGAAGATAGAATAATCCTATTTTTACATTTAAAAAAAATATGGGGAAAACTGCAAATATGCTTCTAGTAATCTTTATTATTCTAAAATAGGAGGCATCATTCAAATGTTCACCAAGAGGGGCTAGTCAAATAAATTATAGTGTGAAATCTGGATGGAATAATAAGGAGCAGGATGTGGCCCTCCCCCAGCCCCCAGTCTCAGGGGGACAGACAGCAGAAAAGTGGGTTAAATGAGACAGTAGTCAGTATAAGACATGAAAAAAAAGAATTTATAAATTATCGAGGGGACATGGGGGGATGGGAGAGGAAGGGGAAACTAGCTGATGCCACAAGCTCAAGTAGAAAGAAAATGTTTTGGAAAAATTGATGACAACATGTGAACAAATGTGTTTGACACAATGGATAAAAGGAGCTCTAAGATCCCCCAATAAGATAAAGTTTTTAAAAACAAAGGTTGAGAAGTATACATCACAGCATGAAAAGATGATATTATAAAATATTAATTCACTGCAATGTAAGCAGAAAGCCACTTAGAGATGGTTAATGTAAATGGGGAATATTAAATTTCCACATATTTCCATATGTGAAAAGCTAATAATTAGAAAAAATAAATTTGCAGTTGCTATTGAATTGTATCCTGTGAGTGATTTCTCTTTAATTCATAACTTGATTTGTGTAATTATGTATCCTCTATAGCTAAGATATTTAGTACCACTACTTCTTTAAAACTAATGAATAGTCATAATGAATAGCAAAGTAGAAATTTGACTAACCATTAGGACTGCAAATGTTACCTATTATTTAGGAATGGGAATTTTACTTTTTCCCCCCTTGACTTGTCAGTCGGTTACCATCTAGCTGAATTTGACCCGTGGTGGCTGCCTGGGCATCAGAAAAGAACCATGTCCCCAAGGAGGTTGGTGGATGGTGGTTGGTTTTTCAGAAATGCATCACAGGGCTTTCTTTCCAGGTGCCTCTGCATGGCCTTGCACCTCCCATATTTTGATTGGTCGTATGAACTATTTGCCCCACAATGGCGTTCCTTTTTATAGTGGGTTAAACTGTTTAAATGGTCTGCAACAAAGGTTACGTGCAAAGATTTAACTTGGTGTGATGAATTAACAGGAAATAAACTGCCAGTCCAATCACACATGCTGCTTTGGCAGAACTCCTTTTGCTTAACAAAATGTAGGCCGATGCATTGCTCCAGCAGGGAATAAGGCCATCGGAAGGTGGAAATCCTAAGAGCAACAGGGAGGGTATAATTCTGCTCTGATTTTTGTAAACAGAAAGGTACTTTTTGATGAGGAACACCTGAATGATTGGGTGCCAAGCACTGAAGAAATGTAAAGAGCTAAACAAGGCAGTGTTTCAGAAAGGAAATATCATGTCAGGCCTTGTGTGAAATGAAGTATTCACCGCATTTATTAACTGCATACTAAGTCACAAAAATAAACCCCATCTGTTTAAGATTAAAATTTATACTAAACATTTAAACAAAGGAATGTAGAAAGCAAATATATATTGTAGAACAAAATCTACACTCTTGGGATAAATAAAACTTCCTTTAAAAGCATCCTCATGTTGTATAGCTTATTTTTTATACAATAAAAAATAGCCATAAGATGCAAAGACCTCTTCAGTGCTTTGAAAGGAAAATCATATTCATCTGGAATGCAAGCACATGGTCCCATTGCATATAGTACTAGACTTCTCTGGATGCAATGGACAGAGGAAAAATGTATATGCTTTAAAAATTAGAAGCAAAAATTATACATCCTAAAAGTCTATTCTTAGGTTCTGACTCATAGTGACCTTATGCACAAGACCATGGCTGGTCCTGTGTCATCCTAGAAATGGCTATGCTTGAGCCCATTGTTGTAGACACTCTATCAATCCAACTCATTAAGTTTCTTCCTGGTCACCCACTTTACAAAGCAAAACTTAAATTTACTAAATAGTTCTATGAAATTATTTCTCAAGTACTTCAACACTGAATCAAAATGTGTGCTTCGATACCAGGACTAACTAAATGCTTAAGGAGATGTACTTGAGAGCAAGGGCAAGGCCATAGAATAGCTAAAAGCTAAATTGAGGGATATTACCCCCTAAAAGCATTCTTCAAATGAAACTTCATATGCATGGACACCGACAACATCAGCCAAGTAACAAGTGAAAATTAGGAGGAAAAAAAAATGTTGCCCAGCCAAAGGAGAAATGTTTTGAGAAAGCGGAAGTGGTGCTGTTTTTAAAAGTGCTCAGTTGCTCACCAAAGTCTGAAGTTCAAGTCCACCAGCTGCTCCATGAAAGAATGATGGAGCAGGCAGTCTACATCTGTAAAGACATTAGGGATTTCCAAGTCTGTCCTACAGGATCGTTATGGGTCAGAAGAATAGATACGACAGCTGTGGATTTGGTGGGTTTGGTTTAGTTTGACTCAGTTCAGCAGACAAGACTTGATCAAAGAGGATAGCCAGGAAGTGTCAACTGTGCCATGGTATGTTGTCCATATTCAGCCTAATGACAGAGAAGAACTACTCCATGGAGTTCCCTGGCTGAAATCTCAACAACAGCAGAGAGTCATGTGTTTTCCTCCCACAGAGTCCCTGCATTGGTCTGAGCCACGAACTTTGGTTAGTAACTGAGCACTTAGGAAACGAGCCACCAAGTCCCTTTCCACTACACCACTCTCAACCTATCCAAATCCATGGCCACCGAGTGGAACTCTGACTCTCAGTAACTGTCTCGGGCAAAGTAGAAGTGTTCCCTAGTTTCCAAGGCTATAAAAAATGGATGCAAGCCTACTGCTCCATGTTGCCACATTAAAGGAGGCCAGGTCGTGCAAACATTAAGGACTCAGCAGCCAATCAAATGGTTTGGCTCCCAAATCTACCCAACAACTCTATGTAGAAAATACTGATCAATATGCTTCCATAACAAGGACAACTAAGAAAACCTTATGACACTCTGTTGCATGGGATTGTAATGATTTGCATATCCACTCAATGGTAAACCATAATAGTCGCATGAAACTAGTTAAATATGAACTTAATTACAGAAATATCATTGGAAAACCGTGGCTGGGACAAATTCTGGAAGTAAAAGCACAACAAGAAATCGTGGTGCTGTAAAACATTTAAAAATACTTCAAGGGGATCTGAGGAGTGGAGCTATGAGTTGCAGTCTAGTGGGAGGCAGGTTCTCAATAGAAATGAGGGCTTCTTTGTTACAGGCATGTCTGAAGCATTTTTACAGACATGAATGTCTAATAATCAGAGTGAAGTGCTCCACTACATCTCACAAAATTTGTTCTTAATCTTCAGGAAATCCCCCTACATACAGTCTGTAGTGTTGAGAGGAATAAGAGACAATACCAGACGAGGTAGATGGAATAAGAAGTAAAACCCATCCTCCATCGTGCAGTCAGTCCATTGAAACAGCAAGTCTTGCATTCTGCAGCCCAGTGCTTAGCCCACTGCGCAACCAGGAGTTCAAGGAATAGAGTCGAGAGAAGATATTAAATGAGAGATTGAAGGACTGTGCCACACAAAAGAAACCAAACTCATGGTGACTCACAGAGACCCTGTAGGACAGAGTGGAACTGAACTGTGGTGTTCTGAGGCTTTACGTTTCTCCTGGAGCATAGAGCCTGAAAGAGAAACTGAGGCAAAGTTCAGACAATGATGTGAAGCACAGGTGGTTTTCTTAAGGGAAAAGACATTTTGGGATGGTAAGGGAGAGCAGAGGAGGTGGGCAGAAGCAGCTTGAGCTTCCAGGGGGTCCCGCAACCTAGCGTGTAGCTTAGGGAAGTCACGTCTGGTACTGGGATGGCGGGATATATGTATGATTTCAACTGAAGGCAGGTGGGTCATCAAGAGGAAGAGAAGTTCCCAGTGCTGCAGTTGAAACGGTGCTGCAGAGAGGAAGACTGTGTCCCGCCCAAGTGGAGGGGCCACCTTGTTCCTGGGAAACAATACTAGGGAGGTATGTTCTGTGGGTGAGGTAAGTTCAGGAGAGTGCTAAAGGCAGGTGCTTTGAAGTTCAGGTGCAATGAAGCTTAGTGGACCATCCGTCTTCTTGAGAGACTGGAGCAGAGGGTGCCTGGCTCTGGACTTGGCCCAACCAAAGCCCCATCTATCTCCTGCAGAATGACTGGTGGACAACTGGATGCATAGCCCACACCACCACCAGCGCGTGCTTCCTGGAACCCCAACCCACCTGCAGGGAGCTTTTATGTTTGTTTGCTTGTAACTTATTACTGTGATTTGGGTAAAAATGTATAGAGCCTATGGATTTTCCAACCAAACAGGAACACATGGGTCTCATTCCAGACATGGATTCCAAACCCCACAATGTTAACAGTTCTCCTCCCACTTCCTTCCTATGCTTACTGTTTCTATTCCTCCTCCTTCCCTACCTTTCCCTGCCTCCTGAAGTTGACCCCTGGACCCAGACTGTCCTGTTGATCTCCTATGGTTGGTGAGGGTAAGAATTGCGGACCTCTCTGGTGTTATTGCTCACCTGAATCTTTCCTGGCATGGAAGATTGCGTCACAGCAGTGATCTCAGTTCCACGCCTGAGAAGTGTCTCATAGCAATAGTTTCAGGGGTTCCACCTACATCTATCGGACTAGGAAACCTAGCTTCCCAAGGAAGTTATGGAGATTACTATTACTTCAAATTATCCGTGGATCAAATCAAAACCAAACTCCTAGCACTGCAACCCCAACAGTCCAGGCTAGAACTGGGCTGCTGAGTTCCTGAGACTGTCCATTGTAACTGAGCAAACAGACTCCAATTTCTCCCACAGAGCTCCTGGTGGGTGTCTAGCACTCACCTTTTGGCTAACAGCTCAGTGAGCAGTCGACTATGCCACCAGGATGCCGTTATCAAAGGACAAGTGACCCTACTTTATTCTAGGAGTTTTTTAATTTTGCAATTTACACATCTATGAAAAAATAGATAATCAATCCTTTGTCTTTATTTCCTAAAAGACCAATAAACAGACATTTAAACAAGGATATATTCAAGAACCTGAATGTAGTCTGCTCTATCTATTCTACTTAAAGAACACTTAAATGTCATGGCTAAAGCTCATACTTAGGAGGTAGAGATTTCTTGACTGCTGGTCAAAGAACTGGTGGGGGAACTGCTTTCTAGTTTTCTTTCATCTCTGTCTGCTCATTCCTATTGGGA
This sequence comes from Nesogale talazaci, assembly GCA_004026705.1. Lineage (NCBI taxonomy): Eukaryota > Metazoa > Chordata > Mammalia > Afrosoricida > Tenrecidae > Nesogale > Nesogale talazaci. Next base: position 44,150 of record PVJH01017007.1, read on the forward strand.
ATGAAAAAGAATCCCTCCCCAGGGCCTATCTGTTGAGGTAGGTGTTCCAACATATTAATCGTGTATGGATGTCATAAAATGTCTGTGTTGTCAACACCAGAAATGCCTCTAACTCTGTGGGTGGGTGCAAGAGTGAACAGTTCTTTTCTTTTTCAAAGACCAATAACATCCACCCTTTTAAACAGGAATTTCATGTTTACTTGTGGATTTTTAAAAAGAGCCCTTTGGTCAGCCCTGCAAATAATAAAGACTTCCAAAATTAAAGGAATACCAAAATAACTATGGCATTTCCTCCGCTGAGCACAATGGTTTCTTCAGAGCCGATTCGCTGCACAAACACTGAACATTTTCTTCCCTCCAGTAACATCTGTGAACAAGTTCACCACTTGGGAAAATGAAGGGCTAATAACTATGCCCAGACATGGGTGGGCACAGGTGCTCTGACACACAGTTCCACAAACACATCCCACTTCCTGCAAGTGGGCTATTTCTGTCTTGACCCTTTCAGACTTCCAGTCCCACTGTGTGTTTGGTCTGGGAGAAGGGAACCCACTGGCGCTGTTGCTAGTATCACTCTAAAGAGGCTGACTTGTTACTGGCAGCTTGCATTCCCTGAACATATTGACTCTTCTAACAGAGAATATTGGCCCAATGATTTATTAAAAGCAATTGTGTATTTCCTAAGTCTAGCCAAACATTTGGTGCATGTTATTCAGCCCTCCAAAACCAAACTGCAGTCTCACTCCTTTAAAGAAAAGCTTTCTCCAGCCTGGCTAACTTATGAAGAACCGGAGCAGCCATTGTCTGGAATGTACATCAGACAATCATACAATGCATTGTGAAAGGTACCTCTTCCATTTGTAATGGATTGTATTTAACTTTTTTCTTTTCATTTCATTGCCCCTCTTATTTAAATTACTTGGCCCTTGGCCCAAACTACATTTGATGTTCTTTAAAAAGTAAGTAAGAACAGCTTTTTAAAAGCATTTATTTATGTGCCTAATAATCCTAGTATAATAGTTTATACCAAAGGGAGCCAAATATAATTTCATTGATTTGAAAATAGATTTTTTTAGACTTCATTGCAACTTGGAAACAACCATAAGCTCCTCATTCTTTATATAAAAAAATCTTTATTTGTCATTCTGGTAATAGAAAAGGAAATTAATTCTTTTTTATTATTACTTGGGGGTTGATGGGTGCATACAGAGGGAAAAAAAAACACCATTCAGACATCAGAAGTTCCAGAACAATCATCCAATATACTAGTTGAAGGAAGAAAGGCTAGGAAATTAAGCACACGCTAGAGTGTCTGCTGACTGCTTTTAGTATCATCATGCTAGACATTGAATCGTGTGTGCTTCCCAAACTCCATTGGATGGAGCCAATGGATTTTATAGCCCTGGCGCTGTGCTGGTCATAGACCCAAGGTATCTGTGTTTTCTCCATAAGTGGCACTTTATATGTGTTGGTAAGAGCCATGAAATAAGCTCAAACTCAGAGTGATCCTATGCAAAGTATATGAGATGCAGTCTCAGTATTCTCCTGTCTGAGTTGGATTTGGGCTATTCGGTCAAGCCATATTTGCTTGTTTTTCTGACTGCCTGTGGTACGCTCAATATTCTTTGCCAACACCAAAATGCAAAGGCATCCATTTTTATTCAGTCTTCTTTATTCTTTGTCCACCTTTCACAGGCATATGAAATGATTGAAAATATCATGCCTTCATGCTCCTTAATCCTGTAGTGACATCATGGCTTTTACAGCACTTTAAATAGGTCTTGTGCTTGTGTAGCAGATTTACCCTAGGAAATCTGTCATATTGTTTATAACTTTCAATTGCAAATTGTGACTCACAAAATAAGTTTTCTAAATTCTTTTTTTTTTTTTGGCATCACTGCTTCTGGTGGTCGTGGATGCTACCCAGTGCTGCTCCTGAGAGCCACCGCTGGATTTGAACTGCCAAGTCCGCGGGCCACAATCCCGCACTCAGCCACTTATGCCACCGGGGCTCAGCCCAAGTTTTCTAAATTCTGAGGTGGCTCATATATTTGGATATCTTAGCTAAAAGACACACAATGCTTACCCAATTGGTGCTTTTCAAATTCCACACTAGGAAGTAAGGTCTTTCTCAAGAGGCATTTGACTCTGAAGATCCGCAACCTAGGAAGATGTGAACATGGCCTGTGCTTCAGTGTGGTTGTGGCTGTGGTTGTTGTGGCTATTAGGTTTCATTGAGTCTATTCTGACGCACAAGAGACCTGGTGGACAGGAGAATGAAGCATTGCCCAGTTTTAGTCAATCCTCATGGTCCTTCCTAGGTTTGCGCCCATCTCATTGAGGGAATTCTCTTTTCTCTGACACTCTCCTTTACCAAAATTTTGAGTGCCTTCCAGCTGGAGGAGCTCAGCTCCTCCTACTATGTCAGAAAACGTTTACAGGCTACTTCCAAGGAGTTCAGTGACTGGTTTTCAGAAATGGACCTCTTCTTCTTCCTTTCTACACTGTCTTAGCCTGCAATCTCTCTTGAGGACTGTCCCGTATGGGTGGCTTTGGGAATATTTGGACCTCTGGCATAGCTTCCAGCATCACAAAAGTGTGCAAGCCAACACAGTACAACCAGCAGACATCCAAGAGCTGGATCTCGGAGAGTCTACGGTAAAGTCTGCAGCATAGAGATTACTGAGCTGATCAACAGTCAGGAAGCTGCAAAAACTCAATAGGGATGAATAATAGAACAATGGAAACATTGGTGAAGAGAGGCAGAAGACAATGTACAATGTAAAAATAAAAATAATTTATAAATTATCAAGGGCTTACTAGGGTGGGAGGGTGGGGGAAGGAGGGGAAAAAGAGGAGCTGATACCAAGGACTCAGGTAGAAAGAAAATGTTCTGGAAATGATGGTGGCAACAGATGTATAAATGTGCTTGATGCAGTTGATGTATGGATTGTTATAAGAGCTATAAGAGTCCCCCCACAAAGATGATTTGTTAAAATAAGAAATGAAACTAAACAAAAGAATTAGTTGTTCTCAGCCTTATTTTTAAAAGAACAGATAATGAGAAAATGCCCAAGCAAAACCCTCAATGTGTATAGAAAATAAAGATTTTTCTTTCTCCTCATTTTGAGGATGGGCTATATGGGTGCTTGGGGCAAGTCAGGATTTGTATCATATAGATGTATTTAGATTAGGCTCTGACAGGTGATTAATATCGAGAGTAAAAAGTGTTTCTTGCTTTGTAGAACCTGGGCTGTGTCAAACTGGGAAGGCTTGACTCTCCATGCATAATGCTTAAGCAGGATCAGCTACTAACCTTTATAGACAGAGCCTGGAGTAAAGTTGCACATAAGGAGCAGGTTACTGACACCATGAGGGATGTCACTAAAGATAAGAGAAGAAAAAAGAAGAGAGCACTGCTCTGAAAATTACCCTAAATGAAATAAAAATGGGAAAGGTGAAAAAAAGTACATAAATTTTGGAGAGTTCACATGTCTATGGTACACTCAATATTGCTTTCTTGTTTGTTAGTCCTACAGATGTTTACCTAGTGTGTTAGGTTGCAGTCTCTTGCAGTCTCTAGAGAAACAGAACTCCATATATATGTATATGTGTGTATGTATATACAAATGCACACATATCTTTATATATAATTTATTTAGTATATTATACACAATATGTCTATTATTATGTCTATATAACACATATGTGTGTGTCTATACTGTGCATTTTTATATATGTATTTGTCTTATATATATATAAATTTTGGGCATGTTGGAGAGATCAGCCTCTGGAAAAGAGGAACATATTTGGTAAAGTAGACCGGCAGCAAATAAGCAGAAGGCCCTTCCAGTTGGGTGGATTGACACAGAGGCCACAGCAATGCGTTCAAACATAACAGCAATTGTGAGCATGGCGCAGGACCCAGGATTACTATGAATCGGGACAGAATGGTACTTAACCACAATGAAAGTAAAGTCAGTAGGCTGTACATTACACTTCTGATAGCTCCCTGGTTTGGCAGCTCAGTAAACCAGATGCAGGGTCAAAGCAGCAAGAATATGTGGACTAGCTTTGCCCACATTGTCCATATATTTATTTAGAGGAGGACACATCCTCCATGAATCATCTTTGCAATTGTATCAATACTGTGACCAGATTAAAGGGGTAGCACTGCGCTCTGGCCCACACTTTGTTTATCCATTCCTCTGTGGATGCACACTTGGATTTCTTCTACTTTTTGGCTATTGTGAACAATACAACAATGAATATTGCTGCCATCAAAGATTCAAAAGTGTTTTGTTATGTATCTATTATTTTAATATCATGCCCTTATTTGGTAGGCTCATATAGGAGAATTCTTCACTGTCAGTTGCTAATTAAAAATGCAAAATGGGCTGAAGGTGCCCAGCCATCAAAGGATATATCAAGTGTCTTGAAAGCCTGAAGATAAACATTAGACCATTTACCTGAGAAGAGACCACAGCCACACAGAAGAAGCACAACAGCCAGCTTGGTCAGATGGTGGTGAAAGTGGTAAAAGTTCTAGGCAATAGACATCAAATAGGGCGAAAAAAAAATAAAACAAAACAAACATATATCACTGTGTGCACACATCCCCAATGTACCAATTGAGGACTTGTAAGAGCATGAGCAAGGGTGGTGAAGAAAGCAGAAGGACCCAGCTATCAAAAGATAGAGCATCCGGGGTCTTAAAGGCTTGAGCACAAACAAGCAGCCATCTAGCTCAGAAGCAACAAAACCCACCATAAAAGAAGATCACTTACCTGTGCGATCATGAGGTGCTGAAACAATCAGGTATCAAAGAACAAAAATCAA
>PVJH01017008.1:0-48947 GCA_004026705.1 Nesogale talazaci
AGGATCTCAGCATCCTTTTCACGGGGCAGAACAATGAGGGGCACGGGCAGTGAACTCATGCCTCAGTGTTCAGCGGTGAACCAAGGACCAATTCTGTGGGGATGGGGGGAACACGGCAGTCGGCTGAGGTCCCAGGAGCTCTAATATTTCTGATTTAAGAAAACGAATTAATATCCTCTTTGTGGAGTTTGCAGACGAAGGTGAGTGGCTGAAGTCACCAAACCTTCTGAGTGAAGGGCAATGGGTTGATTGCTTGTTAGGGGGCTGCTGCTTCTCGGATGCTGTTTAATTGACGGCTCACAGCTGCGTGGTGGTCCCGGGGCCAGGCAGACAAGGCAGACACTGCAGAGCACCCAGGATTAGAGAGGAACAAGGATGAAAGGCAGCCCGGCCAAGAAAGGCTGTGAGCCTGCGGCGGGCTCTGGACTGGAGAAGGTGCGAGAAGACTCTATCCGAAAGTGTTAGGAAGGGGGTTCCCCCTGTGCACGAGTGGAGGACCCTACAGGAGGTTGCTGCGGAGAACCAGGTGGGCCTCAGCCAGCCATAAAGATGATTGAGCATGCGCAATTCAAGCCCGAGCCAGGTGAGCAGTACAGATGGGCGGCCCAAACTAGGCCAAGGTGGGCTTCATGCAGCCAATCAGATCAACCAATACCTTCAACCACGCCTCCCTGCCACAGATCTCAAATACCAGGACCATGAGCCTGCCAGGCCCCTTTTTATACTTTTTACCCTTTTCTTTTCCCTTCTGCATGGCCTTGCTGCGGCCTCTGGCTACCATGTGCCCACTGACTGTACAACTTGAAACTTCTTTCGTCCTTGGCTTAATATAAACTCACTTGGATCACAAACCAGGTCTCAGAGTGAATTCTTTCTGGTGCGAAGCCAAGAACCGAGGTATTTCCCACCTGTAAACCCTTACAGAAGCGGACTTAGGGTTTGGCCCTGAAGAAGGTCGACCTCAGAAGGCAAGGCTTCTCAGAGGTTTGTTCCCTCCCTGCCTCACTAGTTCTGGTGTCTTCTCTCTCCAGCCAGGCCAAAGAGAGGAGGGACTGGGCAGGTTCTGAGGGACTCAGCAAAGTCTGGCCCATTTAAGCCACGGAATGACATTGTACGCAATGCAGATGTCAATAAAAGTGCATTATAAGCAGAAACAAAAGAAGCGGAAGGGAAGCAGACCCCACATGAAGACAGAGGGAAGATGGTCACTTGAAGGCAAAGACAGATCTGATGAATGACAGGCCCCACTGAATTCAAATTCTAGTCTTCACAACCATGGGAGAATAAATTACTATTGTTCTCAAAATAAAGCAGAAAAGAATACTCTGCTAACTCTGTGATCTAAGCATTGTCTCAATTTCCATGCAGCATAGCTTAGCCATCTGACAAACAGACTCTCAGAGTTTCTGTCCACTGAGGTCTTGTTAAAATTTACAAGGGTGTGTAATTGCACAAGAACAGTGTGCTCAGTTGTCAACCATTGAGTTGGGGTGTTTCACCCAGGGATACCTCAGAAAAAGGCACAGCCATCTAATTCCTCAAATCAGCCATGGAGCGCATACCCTAGGAGGCACAGGCTCACCTTGAGTCAGAAGGGGCACCACGGCAGTTGGAGCCTCTGTTCAGTCTGAGCAGCTCCCAGTCCCAGGATTCCTTGTGAATGTCATCACCTGAAGCAGGCCAGGGCCTTGCTCTCTGCACACTTTCTTTGGGTCCAGGGCCAGTAGGTACCAGTGACGACATTGCTGTGTGCCAAGCACCATGAAGGATAAAGGTATGCCCCAGCTTTCCAGGAAAGCTTGTTGGAATTCAGGAAAGCATGGAAGAAAAGGAGACGTGCTCTGAAATGCTGTATGTCAGATCACCCTGACACTGGAAATGGACTTGCTCTTGTTTTGGACTTGGACTTGATCTTGTTTTCCATGAGTAGGCCATCCCAACCCCAGAAAGGGCGGAGTAAGAAAATCATCATGTTTGATCTCATTGGAATAAGCCTTAGTTGTGACAGTAAGGAAACACAACTTCTGCAGAGTTTTCTTGACCCTAAGAGGCCAAACTGCTGAAGAGACCATGAGTGGGAGAATAGTTGTCAGCAAGTAGCCAGATAACACTTTCTGATAAGCTCCTCTCATAGACACAGTATGCATTACAGATGAGAGCAACCTTTTCAGTTTTAATCATATAGGGACAACTGCTAGCTAGTGATGAAAAAATTGACTCCATCTGTGGAAACTTAATATCAGTAACTAAAACCAGGCCAGGGGATGACGTGGGACAAACCACCAATTAACTGCTCATAGGTAGGTTTGAGTTGAGTTGATGAAAATTTAAACAAGTTCACAAGGGCCAAAATACAACCTAGAATCTAGCCCACCTGAATTTCAAGAACACATGTAATGCATTGATCACTAATGACAGAAGACCTGATGAGCTGTGGGATGACATACACGAAGAAGGAAAAAGGTCATTAAGAAAAACGAAAAAACCAAAACACAAAAATGGGGTGGGGGAGGGATAACAGTTGATATAGAGATGACTAAAGCTTGCTTTTTGTCACAGAGTAGCTAAGGTAAATGGGAAAAAATAAAATCAAAGAGCTGAACAGAAAATTTCAAATGGCAGCTCAAGAAGACAAAGTTAAATCCTATGGTGACTTATATAAAGACCTAGAGTTAGAAAACCAACAAGGAAAAACACGCTTAGCATATCTTAAATGGAAAGAACCCAACAAAAAAATTCAAGCCTCAAGTGGCAATATTGAAAGATTCTATGGGGTAAATGCAGGAAATCTATGGGACTAATGCAGGAAGCATCAAAAGAAGATGGAAAGATGACAGAGTCACTGTACCGGAAAGAACAAGTCGACATTCAACCATTGCAAAAGGCAACATATGAGTAGGTATCAAAGGTGCTGTAGGAAGACGTTCAAGATGCACTGGCAGCATTAACCAACAACAAGGCTCCAGGAGTCGATGGAATACCAATCAAAATGTTTCAACAAACTAGTGAAGCACTGGAAGCACTTACTCATACAGACCAAGAAATTTAGAAGACAACTGCCTAGTTAACGATTGGAAGAGATTCATATTTGTATCCATTCCAAAGAAAGGTGACCCAACAGAAAGCTCAAGTTATCAAAAAATAAGTAATATCACATGCATATACAATTTTGCTGAATATCTTCCAGCAAAGGTTGCAGCAATATACTGACAGGAAGTGGCTAGAAGTTATGGAGGTATTTAGAAGAGGGACATGAAACAAGGATTATCTGATGGATCTTGGCAGAAAGCAGACAATATTGAAAAGCTGTTAAATTATGTTTTATTGATTATGCTCAGGTATTTGACAGTGTGCACAAGACCTCTTTCAAGTATTGAAAAGCAAGGAGGTCAGATTTAGAGCATGAAAAGAGATAGAATGATATATACTTAATAAAAGATAACTTATCTCAATAAATTAGATGAGTTCATGGCTATTTAAGAGGAGTGTTTGTCCCTTATCAAGCGAGACATGGACTGCTTTGCCTAAACAATGAGGAAAAGAGGACGACAAGAGAGTTTTTCTTTCACAATATTTCATTTCCTTAGTACTCAGAGAAAGGAAAAAATAGCAGAAATAGTAAATATTTTAGGAGAACACTTACATTAATGAGCAGTAGGTGATACAGGTATTCTCTTTAAAATATGGATGGGAATGAAAATTGCATGAAGATTTTGGAGTACATTTTTGGCTATTAGGTTCGATCTAAAGATTTAAACATAAGCCAATGTGGTGAAGATGGTGCCCAGCTACCAAAAGATAGAGCATCTGGGGTCTTAAAGGCTTGAAATCAAACAAGTTGCCATCCAGTGGAGAAGCAATAAGCTCACATGGAAGAAGCACACCAGTCTGTGTGAACATGAGGTGTCGAGAGGAACAGGTATCAGGTATCAAAAGATCCAAAATAACTGTATTGATGGGAACAAGGGGGGTTGGGGTGGAAACCCAGTGCCCATCTGTAGGCAATTGAATATCACCCCACAGAAAGGTTATAAGGAGGGATGCTTTATCCAAGGTGTAGTATAGGACTGACAAAACATACATCGTTCCTCTAGTTCCTGAATGCTTCCTCCCCTCCCCCACCATCATGACTCAGTTTGACCTTACAAATTTGCTAGATAAGAGAACACACATTGGTACAGATAAGAGCTCTTGACCCTGGAATTCAGGATAGATAAACCCCTCACAGACAGTGGTGGGAGTAGTAATATCATGAGAATAGAGGGGGGTGACCGTGAAAGGGGGAGGGAGAACCCAACACAAGGTTGCCTGTAGAGTCCTCCCCATCCCAAAGAAATGTGGGTGAAAGGTGACAACAACAGTGTAAGCTACAAAATAATAATAATATACAATTGATCAGAGATTCACGAAGGGGAGAAGGGGGAAGGGAGGAAAGAGGATCTTATAATACCAAGGGCTCAAGTAGAAAATGTTTTGGAAATGATAATGGCAAAATATGTACAAATATGCTGAATACAATTAATGTATGGAATGTTACAAGAGCTTTAAGAGCCCCCAATAAAATGATTTAAAAATAAAATACATTGAGAAGTGAAAAGAGTTATGAAATCATTCGCGGCGACTCCCTTATGCTCTCTGGGGATTATATCTTCTCATTTCACCGATTTCTACCTAGTGGTCATTCTGTTGGTAGCTATTTTTCAATGCTCAGAGCTTTCTCTCTGACTTCTACTTTCATTTTTGTCACATCAACTGGTCTCATTTCTTCCCATTTTTATTTCTTAAGTTCTTATTTCCATAAGTAAGATTTCCTTTTTCTTGTTAAGGATGCTAAACATACTTACTCTGAAGCCTATTTTCATTTCATGCCCAAACTATTATTCATATCATTGCATGTCTTTCTCAGCATTGGGCCTCTATTGGTCTTTTGGAATTTCAACTTTATGATTCATCTTTGATAGTACAGGGGTGTGTGTGTGCGCGCGCGTGCTCAGCCTCCCTTGAGCAGTTTTGCCATTGAGTCTGAGGCCTCCGTCCAACACTGGCCCTATTCTGCTGGCTCCAGGCTGCTGCCCCCTGGAGACACTGAGGCGTCACAGATCAAGTCACCTCCCTGCTGTCGCCCTGGCCCAGCTCTTGGCGGGAAGCTGGGTCAACCTCTCTTTTGCTAGGTAACAGATACACGCCCTTGTCCTAGGTGATGGTCAGTCCTGGCTTTTTGCCATGCCCCTCCTGTAAGCAAAGGTAAAGAGAGGGAAGGACTCTCCAGGATCCTGCCACCCAGCCAAGGGTTTCCCATTTTCTTCCCAGCCACCAGGGCCCTGTCAGCCTCGGCTGCTGTCCAGGCCCCGGAGCTGAGCAGGACTGTGGCTTCAGCTTTGCTTTTCTCTGTGAGTGTCTGCGTCCGCCGTTGCTCGCAGAGATGTGTGTCTCATGTGGGGTAACACCTACAGTGACACCTCAGTTGTCGAACTCAATTCATTCCAGTCGTGTTCCAGCACCAACAAGTTCAGCATTCTCCCCCAAGAAAGCAATAGAAAGCCAAAGAGTTGGTTCTGAAAACCCAAAGGTACACTTGCAGTTTCACATTCCCAGGACTTATTTTTACATGAAGTGAACAGCCCTAGGTTGTGGAAACACCTCAGGAAACATCTAAACCCGATCAACACAATACATCAAATATCAACGTACAATACGGTCAATTAAATGAGGCTAGTTCACACAAATAAACCCACGAGGGATGCTCTAACCCACGAACACACACGCCGTGTGTTGTCTGAGCAGCACAGAGCCTTGAAGCGGGCCCCCTTTGTGTCCGAGGTCAGAGGTCACACAGGGTGTGTGTGTGTGTGTGTGTGTGTGTGTGTGTGTGTGTGTGTGTGACAGACTACAGGCTCTCAGCTAAGGATGAACAGCCACATGTCACCTGGCTAGATGTTCCTAACAGTGGGGTGTCTCACTCTCTCACTTTCCTAATGGCTCCTGGGTGCGAAGGGGGGCACCGGCAGCCTGGGTGGGCGCCTCTTGGTGGGCGCTGGAGCCCCTGGGGGAGCACACACTCAACACTCCGTGGAAGAGCTGGGAGGTCCAGCCGCCGCCCCCGCAGGCACCTTGCTAGAAAGCCCTGGCCCTCTTCAGAGAAACCCGCCCTGCGAGCTCTCCAGAGAGGCCTCCCTGGACATCCACACACCCACGGGGCGGCCCGGCGTCCGAGTGAGTGGGCGCCACAGCGACGGCTTTGCTGACTGCTGGCTCAGCTCCTGCACCCAACTCTCCTTGCAGTTCCCTCGTTTCCGGAGAGGGAGACATCTTCGCCTTCGCAGCACCCTGGCGCTCCAGGAGCTGCCCATTGCCCGGAGGTCACGGGAGGGCGCCCCACCGTCTCCGGGCGCAGGGCCATCTTCTGGGTTTCCAAACATGCAAGACTGCCTGGGGAGGAATGCCCCCAATTGGTAAAGCAGGATACCTTTGACGGGGGGCACCCTGGTAGAGGGGGTATATTCCCTTCCCATTCTCCCGCAGTTCCCTAGCTTGTCCTGCATTCTTTCCAAACATCGGGACTTTTTTAAAAACGCCCCTGGATGCGGGGAAATATTGTTTAAAATCGGGACTGTTTCGCCAAAAGCAGGATGTCTGGTCAAAGTGGGGAGGCTACCAGAGAGAGCTCAGCCCAGAATTTGAGGGTTGGACCAGAGACCAGACCTACAATTGTCTATCCAAGTCCCCTTCCCCCCCTTCACAAGGCACACCAGAGAGTCCATCAGACGCAACCCTCACTGAGTCCCAGGCTGGCCACCCTCTGCCCTAGAGGAGGACAGACTCCCTCACTGTTGGTAGCAGGGATGTTGCAGGGCTGGGTGGCTCCCTGCGGTTTCTGCTCTTTACATTTCTGCTCTTAGGTTTGCTTATTTATTTTTCTCAACAGTTAATGTTCTTTACCTTTGTAATCATGCAGAGTGTTGTTGAAAAGAAAATTCAGCCCTTCCAGCACATTGACTGCCAGCCATCTTTTATAACACGTGTTCACCATCTTCATCATTTGCCGTTGACAAGCTTGCCTCGGTCCGATGCTCTGATCTGAACTAGCTTTGTGTTTGGCAGAACACTGACAAGGATCTGTGTCACCTTGGTTCCTTGTTAGCATCCCTTTGGGCTTCCCACTTCCCAAGGTCCAGGGCTCACTTCTTAGCTTGCCTCATCCCCAGCCCTGCAGGTCAGACTCCTACTCTCTGTCCCAGCTCTGCGGGCAAGCTCCTCCTTTCCCATGTAACCCTGGAGTTGTATCAGAAGCACCGAACACAATGCATCCCCATCCTCAGGTCTTTGGATATGGTCCTCCAGCTGCCCAGGGAGTCTGTTTTGTCTTTCACCTGGCAAACTTCTATTCATGTTTAAAAACCAAATTTACTATTTTTGCCCGAAAGTGCCCCTGTGGTGGCTTCTCTGCACCCTCTCTTAACCACGAAGACACTTGTATCTGCACGTGCTATACTGCCTGGTTTCACCCACCTCTGTGCAGCCCTAGTGGCCGAGTGCGGACATGTTGGACACCTAACTACAAGATCAGAAGTTCATGAACCACCAGCAGCTCCATGGTAGAAAGGCAGGGCTTTTCACTCCGCAAAGACTTAGAGTCCCGAAAACTCCCTGTCCTATAAGGTTACTGTGAGTCTGCATCGGATCAAAGACTTGTTTTATTGGTTGTCCCACAGATAGCAAGCATCTTATAGGTGTATGTGGAGCTGGGGCAGGCCATTCATTCCCCAAACACACACAGAGTGTCCATGATATGCTGGACACGGTGCCAACTTCCTGCAATCTGAAACTGGGGAGACAGACTTTCCCTTAGGAGGCCAGAGGTCAGTGTGGATAAGTAGGGAAAGACAGACAAAGATCCTCACCAAGGGAAACAGGCAGTCTGTGTCCATTTGTTCCTCACGGATGCTTTTCTCTCCTAATTAGAACTGAAAGCACATTTCACATCTATGATCCAACTTGTTTCTGCAGCAGAATTCTCCACTTCTTATACTCAGTGTCTGAAATGTTTTCCTAGAAACTCTTAGATAAGGAAGTCCATTCAAACACGTGTCATTTCCTAAGCAAGGGGGATTCCTCTGCCTGGTGTGTCCATGTGAACTGTGGCAGACCCCCAGTGTGCTCAGGGAGGACAGAAGAAGGAGTTAAGCTTTAAAAAAATGTTGGTTCAACTATGTAATCTTGAAGCTCTTTTTCATTCTAAGGAAGAATAAAGGTCAAATATAAGCTGAGACCATGAGACTGAGCTTCTCAACTGCTGTCTCCTTGGGAACAAAATGTTCCTCTTGATCCCTCCCAAGAAACACGCTCTCCCGCGCCTTTTGGACTCAACAGGTGGGTTCTGCTGCCAAGTCACTTTGGGGGTATTTCCACAGAAGATCAGAAAGCCCCCTACTTCTGTAGGCCTTATCTCAGCCTCAGGATGGCCCTCATGAGAACCATTTGGGTCTCTGGGGAGAGAAAGATGGAATGATAACCAATGGGCTCTGGAAAGCTCTTTCTAACTGGAAGTTCGAATCTGTCTATGTCCCAAGAGCCTTTAAAAGTAGCCCCACCACAGCCCCTCCTATTTTAAAAGTTGCCCCACCACAGCTCCTCCTATTTTAGAAAATTGCTTCTGCCAATCTGATTTTTAAATAGACACAAAACAATAAAGAATGATTTCACCCACTTTGGAAATTAGCCCTCACCCTCTGAAATGACCCCTGGGTTCCCTGGATCTGTAGCAGACGTCGAAGGCGGTCACCTGAGCAGATCTCCTGCCAAGCAAGGCAAAGCTTAAACAGCACTTAGAATTTTAGTTGCAGAATGACCTCATCTAATTAATATACAATTTATCTTAGGGTTTTTTTTGGGGGGGGGGGGGGGGAGGCCACGACTCTATCTTTCCTCCAGGTTCCTTGGGGTGGGAACCTACCCATGTGGCTATTCTAATAGTGTCTGCTACTCATGAGTGGTCCAAACACCAGCCAATCTGCAGGAGAAAGGAGGCACAGTGTGCGCCAGAGCCCTCAAAGCACGTGCTTGGTCTTTCAGGAGGCCTTTCCTGGCAGATGTTGGAGGGAGATGGGGCTTTCTACTCCAGTAGAGAATTGCAACCTCAGAAACCCACAGGGGTGGTCCTATCTTGGCCTGTAGGGTCACCATGAGTTAGCATAGACTCGATGGCAGTGAGTGGGTGAATGAATGAATGAATAAGTGAGTGAGTGAGTTGCCTCAGATTTGTTGAGTACAAATCTTGTTTGATTTTTCTGACCGCAGCTTCTATGGACAGTGATTATGAGTCTAAGGAAAATGAAATCCCTGACAACTCCCATCTTTTCTCCATTTATTATGATGCCTTTTATTGGTCCCATTGGGAGATTTTTAGTTTCCTTTATGTCTTTGATCATCAGTGAGGGTTTCAAATCCTTCTCATTTGCAGCAAGTCATTTTGTGTCATCTGCACATCAAAAGCTGTCCTCCAGTCCTGATACTGAGCTCTTTCTCATATAGCCCAACTTCTCAGCTTATTTGATCGGCATGTAAATTGATTAAGTTTGGTGAAGGACTACAATCCTGCTACACACCTTTCCTTATTTTATTTTTAATGATTTTATTGGGGGCACATACAACTCTTTTCAAAATGCATCCATCCTTCTATTGTGTCAAACACTTTCGTACATTTGTTGCCTTCATCATTCTCAAAACATTTTCTTTCTACTTCAACTCTTGGTACCAGCTCCTTATTTTTTCTCCTCCCTCCCTGCTACTCACTCCCTCATGAGCCCTTGATAATTTATAAATTATTATATATTTTTTCGTGTCTTACACCAACCAATGTCTCCCTTCACCCACTTTTCTGAGTCTGTTCCCCAGGGAAGGGGTTATATGTAGATCACTGTAATCAGTTTCTCCTTTCTCCACCTTCCCCTTCCCCTCCTAGTATTGCAACTCTCATTATTGGTCCTGAAGGGATCGTCTGTCCTGAATTCCCTGTGTTTCCAGTTCCTATCCATACCAGTGTACATCCTCTGGTCTAGCCAGATTTGTAAGGTAGAATTGGAATCATGTAGTGGAAAGGAAGAAACATTAAAAAACTAGAGGAAAGTTATATGTTTCATTGTAGCTCCACTGTACACTGACTGGCTCATCTCTTTTCTTGTGTCCCTTCTATAAGGGGATGTCAGTGTAAGACATGAAAAAAAATAATTTATAAATTATGAAGGGTTCATGAGGGAGGGGCGAGGGAGGGAGGGAGGGGGAACATGAGGAACTGATACCAAAGATTGAAGTAGAAAGAAAACGTTTTGAGACTGATGATGGCAACAAATGTACAAATGTGCTTGGCACAATGGATGTACATTTGGATTGTGATACGAGATTTACAAAACACCAATAAAATGATTTTTAAAATAAGATATAGCATCTAGGGTTTTAAAGGCTTGAAGATAAAAAGTGACCATCTAGCAGGGAAGCAACAAAGTCCACATGGAAGAAGCACACCAGCCTGTGAGATCACAAGATGTCTACAGGATCAGGTCTAGGCATCTGAAAACTCAAAACGAACAGTCTTAGCAAAGCGAATGAGGAGGTGCAGAGTAGAGGTCCAAAGTCCATCTGCAGATTGGACATCCTTTCACAGGAGAGAATGTATGGATTATTATAAGAGCTGTAGGAGTCCACAATACAATTACTTATACTTATGGAAAAAAAAGTGGGGGTGGGGGGTGGGGAAGGGGTGGATCATTATCCCATCATCTATCCAGGTCCCTGTAGGCATTTTAAAGAATGAGCTCTCCCTGTTTTATGTTCACATTTTAACTTAATGTGCATGTTCTTTATTTAAAAATTATAATGACTTTTTTTAGTTCAGGTTAGGCAAATTTGCTTAAACTAGACTCTCGGGTCTCATGTCAAACCCTCCAAATTGATTCTCTAAGTGTACAACTCATTGACATGTATTGTAATATACTTCTCAGATGATTCCTGTGTATACTGCTTTAAAAACAATTCATTATTAAAGTGTATATTCATTTTAAGTGTACAGTACAATGGCATTTTTTGAAAAATATACACAATCATGTGACCCACCACCATGGTCAAAATGTGGAGCATTTTCATCAATTCAATAAGCTTCCTTTTAATGACTAAAGGGCATCAAGGGCTCATTGACACCAAAGTCTGTTTGCTAGCATAGTTCACAAGGGCATTGTCCTACTTTAAAGAGGTTTCTTTCACCTTGGGCAGAAGCATGGTAACCATGAAAGACAAATCAGTCCTTCCCAGCAGATATGTACTCCAAGTGACTGGGATCTAAAGAGTTCGTGAATGGCCATCTGAAGATACAACTATTGATTGCTCCCTGTCTGGAGGTAAGAGGGGTCATGAAAATCAAAGGTGGGAAAAATTGCATTTCCACAGCCCTAAGACCAGAAGGACTGGGTGGTGCCTGGTTATTGCCAAAGGCTGTGGAAAGGATTCACAATTGAAGGCCCTGGGCAGAATGGGATAGAAATGTGGAACAAAACTCAAAATCACAGGGGCTGAGCTTTGGTGGCGTGGTGGTTGTGTGCGGGACTTCGGCCCACTGGGTTGGCAGTTCAAATCCAGCAGCAGCTTTCCAGGAGTAAGGCTGAGTCTCCTACTCCCACCAGAGGGCAGTGATGCCCCCCCCAAAAAAAAACTAAAAATAACAAATGAGAGCAGGCCTGCCAGTAAAAGAGGGGCCTGGTGGGATCCCTGGGCCTCTGGTCCTTTTCACCCTCAGGTCTGGAAGGAAGCTCACATCCATGCTTCCATGTTCAGTTTCACAGTAAAACAAAACCCAACTCACTGCCGTTGCTCCATGTTGATGCCCATTCATAGCCCTCCTACATAACAGACAGGCTGCATGGGGAACACTAACCTTAAGAGGCACACACATCTTAGAGAGAAATCCACCATCAAAGGGACAGCATTTACCCAACGACAAAGTTCAGAAGGAGGAATGGACACAAGAGACCTCGGAAGTTGGGGGTGGGGGTGGGAGTGAGGGTGTTGCATTGAGGGCATTGTAGAAGTGAGATTGTGTCACTCCGGGTAGACCAGAAGAACAAATTTCAAAGACACACATATGGATATAAGGGATGGGTTTATATTCAAGAGGAACAGGACATTGAAAAAACACTCCAGCCCAGTCCAGCTCAAAGTCACAAGTCCGATATTAACCCATATGCCCAAAATCAGTCCATAAAATCTCCTTCTGACTCACAAAGTCACAGGTCAGTGGCTACAGAGTCCCAGCACCAACAGGGGTCTCCCCATGTCTCCTCGCTTCCAGGGCTCAGGGTCCATCTACAGCAGAAGCAACTCATCGTTGGCAGAGGTCTCCATCTGGCCGCCCCAGTTTCAGAGGTCTGGCTCCATCAGGGAAAAGCTGTGTGGTTTCTCCGCCGGCTCCTCCAGTTTCTCGAACGCTGCCAGCTTGTCTTGCCTGTGATTAATCGTCTCTGAAACTAACTCCCAACAACTGAGGAAGATAGCTTCTCATCTTCATGAGGGAAATACCGCGAGATTTCCCAGGAGTCTCAGGTGAAAGCCATGCCCACATAGAGGCCTCATCAGCTACTCAATGGCTATCTCCAGATTAACAAGCCGGACTCCACCCCTATATTTCAATCATAAAGTTAACGTAAGCACATGACTGCCACAGAGATGAAGCAAATGTGTGTGGTTGCTGAATGGAAAATGGGCGGATGTGCCCTGCAAAATGTCACCCAGCTCTCCACCAAGAGTGCAAAAGATGAAAATGAAAGTGAGGGTCTGAAGGCCCTTCTTTTGACTCCTGCTGCCTCTCCCTTCAGATTACCCAAGTGTTGTGTCTCATATTTTCATGATCTAACATTTCTCTTCATGGACTAGCTGAGGCTTTGTACTGTCTGAAAGCTCATATTGTAGTCATTATTTTGTTTTCTTTTGTCTTACTTAAGAAATAGTTTGTTCAAGCAGACCTTGAACTACTTACAGGTTTTGCTTTTCTATTATTATTTGTATTAATCTATAAAAAAGAGAAAGAAATAGCTTGTGAAAGGAGAAATGTGTCTAACACCAATAAAATTTGGTGTGGTCTTTGGTACTGGTTGAGCTCATTGGAGTCAACTTATCATAAGTAAACTCAAATTCCTATGATAATTTACAAGTTCAAGTGATCTGACACAATTTTATACAAGAACCACTCAAGCAGACACAGTTTTCTGTAACAAATATTCAAAGCTCTGAAATCTGTCAGCAGTGTTTAGGAGATAACTACTAAACCTTTGAGTATCTCTGGAAAACTCCTTGGTTTTTCTTGTGAATAACATTAATAGCAAATATTTGTATAGCATTGAGTTTGTTTTAAATGTTTTTACACATATTGATTCATTAGAAACTCAATTTTAGGATGACAAGCTAAAGGAAAAGTTTAGCTTTAATTTAAATTTTCTAATTACTAGTATGTCAATATTTGCTATTTGCTTCTTCCTAATCTTGGTAAACAAAGGACAACAGCTACCCCAGTGCTTTGCATTCTCAAAACTTTAAATTCTTGGGCAGGCAACTTTGTTTTGCCTCTGGTTTCTAGGTGGTGAGAGCTGAGGAAGAAAGGGGTCATCGATGGAGACTTGAAGAAAAAAGTGGTGCTCTTGTAGAGATCAGGGTCAATAGAAGAAGGTGGGAAGATGAGTCTTCTCTGGCGATGGGGGATGCTGATTTCTGGAAGGAGACATTTAAAAGGAGATCTCCAGCCAGTGGTGAGGTCATCTAGGTTGAGTGAGGCCTAGCTGGCTTCTGGTGCCCATGAACTGTCTCCACACAAACAGCTTCTTAACTGGAGGGTTGGGGTCTTATCTCTAGAGGCTCCAGCCCCTCCCATGGCTTCTAGGCCATTTTGTGTGTGGAGCCCGGCAGTGCCTCTTGTATAAATGAATGGCCATCAGAATCTTGACTGTGCCTTGGAGTTCCCTAGTGTCCTCTACAAGACGGAGAGGGCCATCCTGCCGGATTATCTTGTGTCAAGGATCTCCCTAATATCATCGACTTGAGCCGAGTGAGACAGTGATCAGCTCAGCAGTCTTGCCTCTCTTCCCTTTATACCCTCCTCCCCTGCCCCCCACCCCAAAGGAACCCCAGGGTTCAGAGAATGGCCTCTGAAAAGAAGACCAACTGCCGGTCTTCTTCCTCTGCTCTGGCCGAGCTTCCACCAGCCACAGTGAGCTGTCCAGCTGCATCTTCTTTCAGGAAAGCATCTAGCTCCACCTCTAGAGGACTGCCCCAACCCCCATTGCGGGTCAGCTCGGGAGCCATGGGGACATCAGCTAAAGCTTCCCATTCCAGGAGTGGGGTCCCTGGATGGTACAAGCAGGTAATACACTTGCCTGCTACCGTCAATGTAGAAGGTTAGAGTTCCCCAGGAGGCACCTAAGGAGAAACAAATGACATCTAAGAAACCAGCTATGGAAGACCAGACGGAGTGCTGTTTTAGTCTGACACACACAGGAGGTTGCCATGCATCCATTGGACAGGCATGGTTATTGTCATAGTGAAAACCCTACACAGAAACCAGCCTCAAACAACCCACCTGCCAGGACCAAGCCCAAGGACCACCAAATCTGCCTCAACATGGCACCTCAGGGGAGTGGAAGGAGTGGGAGTACATTTCCTTCAGAACCCAAGGAGAAAGAAAATGCCTGGCTCAGTGCCACTGCACCTTCTGGAACTTTGGCAGTGGCCACAGATGACTTGAGAGCTGACAAGACCCAAGGCTGGTGACTGGACAGGGTTGGGAGAGAGCAGCCACTCCTCCAGAAGTCCTCTCAAGAGAGTGTCGCCCATTAGCACTGGTCCCCTAGATTGAAGCTCTCCCCAACATTTCAAGCACAAATTGTTTACCAGCAAAAGAATTTACCAGCAAAAAGTGCTCCACTCCAAGACCCCACAACAATCACTTTGGTGGATTGGCTTTATGTGTGTTAGCGCTCTACCCCTTCCTCTACCCACCCCTCAGCTTACTTTCTGGTGAGTACAGCGATTGGCCCACTTCAACATGCAGGTGAACTTTCTTTAGATAAGCATTGAAGAAATTTGAATACTGACGATCTAGGGAGAAGACATGGAGTAGGTGTTTTTCCCAGAAATCCATACCTATAGAGAGGGGCAGGCAGCATGTTTCTCCATGCACACCTTCTACTTGGATCAGCAATCAACCTTCATGGAAGCTGCAATCAAGAACTCAAATAATGTATTGCACTGGGCAAGGTTGTGGCAAAAGATCCCAGAATACTCTTTGATGACTAAGCCGTCTGTAACCCAAACCATGGTCTTTTTTTATTTTGTCAAGAAGCTTTGTTGGCATATAATTCATATATCATATAATTTACTAGTTCAATCATATTAATCATTGTAATCATCACCACAACAAGTTCTAGAAAATTGTCTTCTCATGGTTGTCAGCTCCCCATGCCACCCCCACCCCACCCCCATCTCTGCTGACATGTACTTATGTATCCTGTTATTGTCTCTAAAGATTTAAAGTTATTGTCTAGATTTCATATTCAATAAATCATGTAAAAACAAATAAGAAAGAAATGAATCCACTATAACAAAACAGAAAAATCTCAATTGCAAAAAAACAGAATATATACAAAACTGAAACAACTTTAGAATGGGTCAAAAAGGAGAGCTAATAATAAGATGTTTCATCTTGGGCTGAGTCCTGGTGGCGTCGTGGTTGTGCGCAGGGCTGCGGTCCACTGGGATGGAGGTTCAATTCCAGCAGCAGCTCCACAGGAGCAAAGGCTGGGCCTCCTACTCCCACCACCAGAGGGATGGTGGGCACGTGATGCCCAAGAAAACAAACAAACAAAAAAGATGTTACATCATCTGCCATAAATACCTGTACAGTGTCCCAGGTCTTCTAGCAAGGCTAGTCACATCCCTTGACTTTGGTCCAAGGATGTTCAGTGGAGGCCTAATCCATGCGGGGACCCCGATTTTGGGCCTCCATTGTTATCGATAGCCTTCAGCAACCCTGGTGTTTAGAATTTAAGTTCTGATACCATTCCTTCCTTTGGATTTGGATTTTTTTTATTTTTACAATCCTTGGATCACGTGGGTGGTGTGCTTCTTCCATGTGGACTTAGCTGATGTTTCATTTAGATGACTGCTTGTTTTAAGACAAGCAATGGTAGTAAGATGATTTTATGTCAACTTGTCTATGTATGAAATTATAGCGATAGAACCCCAACCGGTCCTGATAATACTTCCTTGATGCAGTGGCCTTCTTATAGGTGTGTGTGTATGGGGGAGGGAACTGGGAAATTCCTTCTCTGTCACTTCACCTTCCTGCTTACTGGGTCCCTGTTTCTAGCAGAGGCCTCAGGTGGGTCATTGGAACCCTGAGAGCTATTGGCACCCTGTCACATTTCAATTGACCTTGGATACACGTGATTGCATATTTCTGTATCATCAGCCTGTAGATATGTAAGTCTGAAGAGGCCCCTGACTTGCAATGGACTTGTGGACTTGAGTTAGTCTGGACTTTCTTTTACATGTATGAATGTCATGGATTTGTTCCTCTAGACAACCTGGCCTAACGCATAAGCCTATAAGACCCCAGACATTACTCTTTGTGATAACTGGGCACTATCTGGTTTCTTTACTACACTTTGCTGCCATATATATATATATATATATATATATATATATATATATATATCAGTCCATACCAAGCCTAAGTAAAACAGCACGAAACACTGCCAGGCCCTGCGCCAGCCTCACGAGTCTTCCTATGCCTGAGCTCATTGCTGCAGCCCCTGCGTTAATCCATCTCCTCGAAGGTCTTCCTCTTTTTCTGCTGCCTTTCTACCAAGCATGGCGTCCTTCTCCAGGGACTGATCTCTCCTAAAAACATCTCCAGAGTACGCTAGATGAAGTCTCCCCTTGCCTCTAAGCAACACTTGGTTGTACTTCTTCCAAGACAGATCGGTTTGACCTTGTGCTATTTAGGTGACAAGTAGGCCAATAGGAACATGTGGGCAGAGTTTTATTATGTGGCCACATGATTGCTGGGTGACCGAGATAAGTGAAGACAGGCAGTCGGTATCCCATATCTCTCGCCCTCTGGCGATCAGGCCAATGTGCTACTGCTTTAGGTAGTTCTCTGCCTCAATCTGTGTGCCATACTACTTGTGGGCTGAGTCAACCCACGGATCATGTTGCTGGAGTTTGAGGCGACTTTGAGACCTGCTTCACCACACCGCTGGTGCACACATCACTTGAGCTCGAGGCTGGTGGATTCTGTTGCTGGATATTGCTTGATTCAAGATCCCATCGGGGCCTGCTTTGCTCAGCTCCAGTGCTACTGACTGTTGTTGACCCAACCTGCTGTCTGTGAGCAAATTTGGCCTATCTTGCCTGAGGAAAGACTCAGCAGTCTGCTTCCTTAATCTTGGACCTGATATTTTACATGAATTGAAGGACTTCCATTATATTAATTGTGAAAATGATTTGAACTGGGTCCTTTGTACTGCTGTGTGGGCTAATTTGCTGTTACATTCTTTCTCGTTGTATAAACCAAATATATATTATATATAAGTAAATAAAAATCTATATATAAATCATAAATGTCCTGGTGTTGTTTCTCTAGAGAACCCTACCTAACGCAGTCTTTTTAGTGATCCATGGTATTTTCAATATTTTTCTCCAGTGCTAAAATGCAAGTGCATCAATTCTTCTATGATCTTCCTTATTCAATGTTCAACTTTCACATGCCTATGAGGCAATTGAAAATACCATGACTTGGGTTAGATGCACTCAAGTTCTCAAAGTAACATCCTTGCTTTTACAATACCCCAAAGCTGTCTTGTACAGAAAGTTTACCCAATGCATTGTTTCATCTCTTGACTGCCGCTTCCATGAGCATTCGTTGTAGATCCAAGCAAGATAAAATTCCTGAAGATTTTGGTCTTCCTGACATTGAGTTGCAATCCAGACTGAAGGCTGCAATTCTGGATCTTCATCAGCAAGTGCTTCGAGTCCTTCTCATTGTCAGCAAGCATGGCTTTGTGGTCCATCTGGTTAATAGTCTTCCTTTAACCTGGTGCCCATTCTTCTTCATATAACTGTTTCTCTGATTATTGGTTCAGCATATAGATTGAATAAGTATGGTGGGAGGATATAACCCTGAAATACCCTTTTCTTGATTTTAAACCACACATATTCCCTTTTTCTGTTTGCACAATTACCCCTTGATCCACATATAGTTCTACATGAATACAACAAAGTGTTCTGGAATTGCCATTCTTCTTGAAATTATCCATCGTTGCTAATGAATTAAGTGTGAGCCCCAAATCCATTTATATATCTCCAAACCATCATCATTTCAAAGATCCCATATGCATATATGCATTCAAAAAGCTGGGCAATGAAAAAGGAAGACCAAAGAACAATGGATATATTTGCATTGTGGTGCTGATGCGGAGTAGTAACAACAGTCAGTTGGTGAAAGCACAGCCCAATGCTCCTTAGAGGCTAAGGTGACCAGAATTGGTCTCACTTACTTTGGACACATCATTATGAAGGGTGAAATCCCTGAAGGAGGACATTAGGCTTGGTAAAGAAAAGAATCACTCAAAAGGAAGGAAACTTTTAAGGAGATGGACTGATAGGTTGGATATTTCATGTTTACTTGATAAATAAGTGCAGGGATGGAGTCTAGCCTGTCAATTAGGCTGCAGTGTGATGATGTCTTTCTGTGGGCGTGGTCTTCTCAGGAGGATTCTGAGAACTTTTCTTTTTCCCTGGAAATGGGCCACACGCTTTTTCTGCTTCACCTTCCAGTTGAGGAGCCATGAGGAGACTCATGCCTGCATTGAGCTGTTTCCACCTCCATTGGATGCACAGGAATTTCTACCCACTGGCCTGTGATCTTCCTGCATTCAGCATCATTGCATGTGCTGTGTGAGTCAGAAGAGAAATTTATGAACTAGTATTGGGCATATGGGCTAATATTGGAATTATGAACTTGATCTGGACTGGACTGGGATGTTTTCTCAATATACAATTGCTCTTTGATATAAAGCTCTCTCTTACACACATCTGAGTGTCTCTGGATTTGTTTTAGTCAATCCAGCCTAACACACCAGGCAACAGCTGGGATACAGCACAAGGACTGGGCAATGCTTCATCCACTCTACAGAATGGGCTTGGTAGCACCTAACAGCAATTCTGTGGCTTTCTCTCACTGTGTCTCTCTTTATCTCTGTGTTTCTGCAGTCCTCTCCCAGGTGTGCCCCTCAGGGTCTGCATGAAGGGGTCAGGGAAGGTTCTGGTTTGGTTGCTTGAGAATCAAACCAGTTCCCCCTCAACCTCAGCTCTCCACACGCCAACCTCTCCAGGGTTGGTCTCGTTACCTGTAAGGCAGGACTGATCCCATGCACTGACAAGACGTGACAGTAAGTGCTCAGGATGCTCGTCTTCCGCCCACAGGCAGCCTGTCATCACTCCGAGCTCTTGTGTCTGCTGCGTTTCCTCCAGACTTAACTGACGCTGTCTGGACCCATTTCTCCATCTCCGTGTCCAGCCTTTTCAGCACGGTCATTGTGTGTGAGTGATGGCAGGGATAGCAAATGCAAAAGTATCCTAGGGGATTCTTTGGGGAGGGGCAAGGCCCTGGGCAGAGGGAGCCATGGAGAGAAGGTGTCTCATCCCAGGCATCTGGGGTAGGCAGGTTCCTTCTACCTGCACCCGAGACCCTGTGGGTCATATCTTCTAGACAACCTCCACCTTGCCATCAGCCTTGCTAGCGTCTCCCCCTTCTGCCACGGTGTACTACTTCTCTCTAGTCTGAGGGCCAAAGAGAGACCGCTGAGATGGGGCTGGAGTCAAGCATTTCCCGTCGGGACGAGCAATCTGTATTGTTTTATTGTTAACTTTTTCTCTTTTTCTCTTATATATCTTTCTCAATATATAAATATATAAAAATAATTACTAGTGTCCTGAATTTTATTTCTCTAAGAGAACCCTGCCTGACACAAGGATTATAGTGTATATCCTTTCCTGTGGATTGGAAGTCCTTGAGGGAGAAAGCGGTGGGTACACTAGGCAGTGGCCATGCCAATAACAGCCCTCCTTGGTGTGGTGCTGCCAAGAGGAGGAGGAGTAACCCATGAGTGAATCCAGGGGGCGATCGTGATATGAAGTTGGTGGGAAAAGGTCTCCTCAAAGAGAAACAGGGGGAGGGGGTGTGTGTGAAGGGCCCTGGGAGCATGGGTAAAACTCAGAAATCACCTAGACCCACGGCCATCAAGTCTGTCCTGACCAACAGTGACTCTCCATAGGGTTTAGGAAGTTGTAAATCTTCAGGGTGAGCAAACAGGCTCATCTCTCTCCCAAGGTTTGAACTGCTGCCCTGAGGTTAGCAGCTCACTGCTCACCCAGCATCACACCAGGGCTCCACCGGCAGCTCGGCAGCAGACAGGAGAGCAGAGAGGGACATGCTGCCAGATGCTGAGAACACCAGAGGAAGGCGGGGTCTGCAGCCAAGGGGGTGTCCACAGTCAGGACTAGGTTTCAGGGAGCACAGGTGTTAGTGCTCGGCTCCAAGACTGAAGTCAGGTTGGAGGGTTGGAGTACACCAGTTGATCAACCTGGTGGCACATAACAAACTGATGTGGTCCCGGCCAGGGGTCCCCTGTGCTGCTGTGCTGTCCAGAAGCTCTGCGGGAGAATAGACCTAGCATTCAGATCCCATGAAGACCCGGCTAGAAAATCTGATAGGACAGTCCTACTCTGAAGCACAGCAGGTGGCCAGGAGTCAGGTGCCAGGATCTGAGGTCAGCATACGGGGGAGACGTCGTTTTGGTGAGATCACCATGCTGTGCAACATGCCTGGGTGGGCACTCCCCTCTAGGGGGAAATTCCATCTGTGAGAGCTGGTCCCCCCGCCACACGGACTTTGAGAACTGGTCCCAGGCCACACCTTTTTTTTTTTTCACTTGAGTCTGGGGTTCTCTTCTTCATCTGGCCGGGGAAGCTATAAAAGTCTGTTTCTCTCTGAAGGCCACCCCTGTCTGTCAGGCTGCCCTCCTGGGTTGGCTGTTCACTGGGAGTCCTGTGGTTGGGATGTCCAGTCGCAGGAGGGTCACCGGACGAACAGGTGTCCGCAGAGCTCTCAGACGGCAGAAGAAGGAGCTGAGGGCCCACTTCGGAGGAATTAGTCGCAGAAGACGGTGTGAGTTCAGTGGAGCGCTGTTGGAGACTGAGAGCACCCCGAGAAGCCATAGGACAGGGCCTGGAGGTGGCCCTGCAGGCGGGAAGAAGCCCTGCTATGCACAGGGTCACTGCCCTGAAGCAAACTTGCAGAGGCCATTCCAGAGTAGAAGGAAGATATTGGGAATGATTTGGAAACTCAGTAGAGGCTTTCCAACACAGAGTATCTGCCCACCTACCCGCGAAGCCCCAGGGCTCTTTCCCGGTCACCCCTTCTCCCGCTTGCCCCTGAGCCCCCCTGTCCTATCTCACGGCGCGCCAACACCTCTGCCCTCCACCAGCCTCGCCCTGTGCCTCCCAAGAACCCTTGTCCTCAGTCCTTTCACCCTCTTGTCACCTATTCCCCCACGCCCCCGTCTCTGCCTCACACCTACAGACGGCCAAGAGTCCACCCAGAACTTTATGTCCTTGCAGGGGGCTGAGGGGGGTGGGGGCAGGTAGCAGAGTCTCAACAGGTCTCCTTCTCTCCGCGCAGACTCCAGGCCCTCGGCAGAGGGCGCCGCAGCCTCGGGATCCCGGAGCCTCCGGCTGCCCTTCTGCGCGCCGAGATGGAACGAGGAAAGGGCAGGGACGCCGCGGCCAGCTCCCCGCGGCCGCCCGGGCCAGCCCTCCGCCTGGGGACTCGGTAGAGATCCTCCTCAGCCCATCAAGCAACACACACATCAGCCCACCCAGGCCCAGCGAAGGCGCCCAGGCGGCCAGTGGGTGACGCGCGGGTCAGCTAACTGCCAGTGCCCCAAGCTCCCAGCCCACTGGTAGGGAAATGGTGGGGCAGCCCGCTGGGTGAAGTGCCACAGCCCTGGGACCCCGTGAAACAGCTGCCTGCTGTCCTGAGGCTCCCTGTGAGCCCCGCCCACTTGAGCACATGGGCACGTTTGGGTTTGGGGAACAGGCACCCACATGTCAACACACACACACACACACACACACACACACACTCCCCCCTTGTTGGTTCCCTCTTCCCCACTTTGAACAGGTCCATTATAAGGTCCAGCGGAGCTGAGCAGGCCCAGCTGGGGGAAGTTCTAATGGCCCTCACTCTGTGCAGGTGGCCATGTCTCCTTAGGTGACAGGATAGGAAATATGGGCACACAGAATCCCCGGGACGGTCCATCTGGAACTTTCCGACGTCCAGATGGCCACCATCCTGCCGTCAACAAGAAACAACTGCATCGGTCTGGCTGGATGACTCTTCAGCATCCCACCCAGACTCGGCAGAGGCTGTACACACATCTGGACCAGAGGAGAACCCGGTACCTGGGTCTGGCGAGACCCCGAGGCCTCTTGGAGGAGGGGAGGGGGGCATGAGGAGCGTCCATGCACCATCACCAGGGTAGCTCCCGGCCAGCTGTGAGCAATCACTGGTAAGTTAAAAGGAATCCCCCAGATGCTGCTTTCTGTTGCTCTGTCTCTCTTCTGGACCCACAGCAGCGCGAAGAGCAGAGGGGGGAAGGCAGGCTCACTGCAGGTGCGGGATGTGTGTCAGGCCTCCTGGCCAGCTCCTGGCCCCAAAAGGTCAGCTCGGAGGCC
Source organism: Nesogale talazaci (assembly GCA_004026705.1). NCBI lineage: Eukaryota > Metazoa > Chordata > Mammalia > Afrosoricida > Tenrecidae > Nesogale > Nesogale talazaci. Next base: position 22,834 of record PVJH01017008.1, read on the forward strand.
CAGAGTCTGGCACAGGAGATGGACTAGACTGACCCCGGGTTTTCACCCGGGAAGAGGCTATTGCAATGGAATAATCCCTGCGGAGAGACTATGGCAACTGGTCTTGTTCTGCTTTGTTTTTGCTGCTGTTGTGTTTTCCTTGGGGTCGCTGGGTGGGGCAATCATGAATGGGCTGCTTTGCCAACTGGCAGATGGGTGGTGCCGGGGCTGTGCTTGGCAGGAGCTTAGACCTTACTTTACCAAAATTTGGGGGGAGGGGCATCACTGCCCTGATGGGAGTAGGAAGCCCAGCCTTGCTCCTGGAGAGCTGCTGCTGGATTTGAACCGCTAACCCTGTGGGCTTCAGTCCCGCACACAACCACTGCGCCCCTGGGGCTCGCCCGCCCCTTTTTTTGTAGCATGTTCAACACAAGCCTGGTTCCTGTGAGTCACGTGCAAGGTTACAGAGCTGATCATCGCTGTACACTGTACAGTTCCCACTGTGTGTTTTGTGCCAGCACCTCCACGGCAGTGCTCCCTTCGCGGTGCACCAGCCCCTATCCGCTCCTCCCTGCGCCCCTCCCAGGGCTCCTTCCTCCAGAAGTTTCTGCAGGAGGACCTCTGCATCTTACGTGGCTGATTGTTCTATCAGAGGGCGAGTTCTCTTCCAGACTTAAGGATGACCAAGGACCACAGTTTGGGGGGCTTTCTGATCGGTAGATCTGCCCTCGTGGGCTTCCCGGGACAGTCACTCTGCACGGGAGCGGAAGGCATCATTAGGGCGGCTGGTGGTTTCAAACCGCTAGTTTGGGGGTTAGTAGTCCAATGACCACCCACAACGCCACCAGGGCTCCTCCAGCCGCATACGTCCTTCTGCGTCTGTCTGTACCCCAGCCCCACCCCGAACCCTGACTTCACCTCCTGTGAAGCTCTCCCTCGCACCCCAATCTCAGATTATCAGGCAGGCCAGGCTGCAGCACAAGTGGGTGCTGGAGGGCCTGCCCTGAGCGTTACTGGGGTCTGACCTTTCTTCCTAAGAGTGGACTGGCTCCTACCACCTGCTTCTCTTTTTCCCCTAATAGAGGGGGACCGGGAACTGGAGCTTGTACCTGCTGTGGATGCCTGCCCTAGGCAGGCGCTGCCTCTGCCTCTTCACTCTGCCCCTGTTCCCCTGCCCCCTCCACTCTTGTCAAAGTGAGGCTCTGCTCCTGACGGTCAAGGACACTGTGGAGTCCGAGCTTGAAGAGGCTTGCAGTGGGCTGTCCTGGGCATCAGACTGTTGGTGTTGGCGAGTGAGCCACTGTTTGACCAGCAACATTGTTGCTTCCTTCACCCCAGCACATTGGTCCAGGACCCACTCTCTTTCCATGCCTCCCCCCTGCATCAAGAGCAGGTCACATTCTATGTCCTGGGAAAAGGGAACAGTCTGCAGTCATCACCACTAAGGCTCTGGTCCTCCTAACCTGCCATACAAAGTCACCTGCCCCCGTCCTTTCCCTATAGCCAAGCCACCAATGCCCTCGCTGCCTCTCTTCAGGGCAACCAGGTAACTCAAGGCTGGGCCCCACCGTCTCGGAACTCCAGCCAGAGTGCTCTTCAGAGGCAAGGATGGCGAGACTTCGTCCCACACGCTAGATCTGCTGTCAGGAGCGACCAGGCCCTGGAGAAGGGATCATGCTTGGGAAAGAAGGGGTGTGGGGAGGAAAGCCCCGGACGAGATGGAATGGCACGGTAGCTTCGACCATGGACTCAAACACAGGCACAGGCAGGAGGCGGGCGCAGGACCGGGCCATGTTTCATTCTGCTGTGCACAGGGCCGCTCTGGGTTGGGCTCGCTCAGTGGCACCTAGCCACAATCAAGGGCACTGTGCTGGCCCCTGGACTCAGCGTCCCAGAGTCCAAGTCCCCAGCCAGCACTGGGTGATGCTAGGAGACCATGCAAGTGCTCCGTAGCTCGTCTCCATCCTGCAGCACGCCTGCTTCAGAGGAGCCCTAAAGCGCTCAGCTGCCACCTCAAGGTCAGTGGTTTGAACCCACCAGCAGTTCGAGAGGAGAAAGATTTGATTTTCTGCTTCCATAGAGATCGCCAAGGAAACCTTACTGCCACCTCGTCGATTCTGCCACCTAGCGACCCAAGAGCATGGCAGAAAGCTGCCCCGCAGGGTATCCAAGGCTGTCCATCTTTGGAGGCCGCCCAGGTCCTCTGACCGCCTCGCTATTAGGGAAGTGCTGCAGCCGCTGTGCTGCACCGTCCCTTGTGCAGAGAGTGGCAGCACTGGAGCTCCACAGGGGCATCTCTGCTCTGCCCACAGCGCCCTGGGAGTCAGGGGGAGTTCCTAACTATGGCAGAGACTTTTGCTGTAATGGCCCTGGCAGGAGTTCCTGGCGGATGCCACGGTAAAGGGATCCGTAGCGAGAGGCACCTCGGAGACAGCCCTGACATTTTTCAGAAGGACCCAGGCTCCAGAACTGGACGGAGCAGTTCTGTTGAGTGGGCGCCCTTGCACACCCACGTCACCAGTCATCTGAATGGGGAGGGTAGCAACCCACAAACACCTGCTTCCCCATGCCGACTGGTGTGGGTGTGGGTGTATAAGCATGTGGATGAGGAAACACACACAGACGGGGGGGGGGAGGGCGGGGGGAGTGATTGCCTATGGGTGTGCGTGGGTGACCGTGTGAGGCAGTGGGCATGTATGAGTATATGTACGTGTAAAAGAGTGCACGCGGGCCTGGGCGTGAGACAGAGAGAGAGTGCCTGTGCATGTGCCTGGAGCTGTGTGGGCACACCTTGGAGGGCGGTGGGTGTGGAGGCAGAGGATCGGATAGGCTGAGGGTGAAGGAGGCGCAGTGAACATGCAACATTGGTTCTGCCCTTTACTGGCCCACTGAGGAGGGTGATTTGGAATCCCTCTCAACAGCCTGCTTTCTCGGCTGTAAGTCAGTGGGTCCCTGGGAGACATGTTCTCCCTCCACCCACCCACCCCCAACATCCCTGAGACAGCTGCCTCGAGAGCCTAATAAATGCCCCTTCCCGGCCACGCCTTCCACCCCAGCCCTATCCTCTGGGGAGCCCAGACATGGCTGCCCTGGCCAGCTGTGTGACCAGGGCGCCTCCCTGACCCTCCCCGTCTTCTTCTCCAAACGAGCTAATCTGGTGCTGCAGGAGGCTCAGGAGAGCTCCTCCAGCCCCTCCAGCTCATTAGCGTGGCATTGTGAATTCCGGGGATAATGTATGTTCCTTTCTCCCCTGATTGCTTCCGAAATCTCCTGCCTGTTTATCAAATCTGAGGCACGCTTCGCTTTGCAGCCCTCTGCTATTTGACTCTGCTCTCCTCTTCTGCAGAAGAGGAAAACCAGGAAACGCTTCTCAGGGGATCGTGGAGAACAAGAGGGCCAGTCTTTGCCGCTTTCAGTGAGCCCAGCCCCCCGGAGCTGGGAGATGAGGTGGGCTTTCGTGATGGGAGGCAGACAGTGTCCAAAAGCTTCCCACCCAGGGCACAACTGGAGCTGCTCAGGGGAGGAGAGTACACTTAAATGCACACACATACACACACACACATACACACACACACACACACACACACACACACTCTGTTCACCATGTGAGAGGAGCAGTGAGGAGAGTCCATAGATGCAAAAGGACTGACTTTGACAGTTTGGTCAGAGGCCAGGGTTGGGCCCGGATGGAGGAGGCTGATGGAGGGGGCCAGTGTGGGACAGGGGAGCTGGAAACAAGAAAGGGGGCCTTTGCTAGCTGCCATTGACTTTGTTCTGACTCACAGCAACCCGCGGGGTGGGAGGGTAGGGAGGGTTGGAGGGGCAGAGGAGACCTGTCCCGTGGGGTTCCCCAGGTGCACATGGCCATCCTTGAGGCAATCCTGGAGGGTTTAAACCTCTGGCCCTTTGATCAGCAGTCATGTGTCTGGCCATGACACCATGGGGGCCCCTTCAAATGAACCCTCAAGGTCAATGCTCAAATCCATAGCGACCCTACAGGGCAGAGTGGAACAGACTCCGGTGCTTTCTAAGGCTGTACTCCTTGCCGGAGTAGAAAGCCTCGTCTTGCTCCTGAGGAGAAAGTTGGTTCATTTGGAGCAGCCAATGGAAAAAGAACCAGCAATCGCTCTCATTCGCTGCCATGGAGAGGGTGCTGACGCTTAGCGAGTCTACAGGACAGAGTAGAGCAGACCCTGTGGGTTTCCTGGATGGTCTTTACTGGAATAGAAAGTCTCATCTTTCTCCCAGGAAGTTGTTGAGGGATTAGAACTGTTGACCCTGAGGCTGAGGGTAGCAGCCCAATTCATCATGTCCACAACACCCTCAGGGCTCCTAAACCAGCCCTGGTGAAAAGGAAATCGATGGTTGGACCGCAGGCCAGGTGGACACAAGTTGGGATCCAGGAAGCCTTGCCTTTCAGACAGCTGTGCAGCCTCCTCTCTCTGCTGCTGCTTGCCAGCACCTTGCTGTGCTTACAAATGCCTGCACTGGTTCTGCCCCTTCTCTGGGGATGCTTGCAGGGGAGGGAAGGAGCCCTCCTCTGTGTATATTTTTCCTAAATTATATTTTTTGGCGGATGAGCATATATACCACAACACACACACCAATTCAAGTTTCTGTCCGTTTCCACTCACAGCTGCTGCACAGACAACAGAACAGACCATGGCCCTGTCCTGTGCCCGCCTCACCGTGGTCTTTAAACTTGAGCCCACGCTGAGGCCACCATGTCAGCCCAGTGTCCTGAGGGTCTTCTTTGTCATGCCACTCTACTTTACCAAGCATGTTGCCCTTTCCTAGGGACTTGTCTCTCCTGATTGCATGGCCAAAACACACGAAATAAACTCCTGCCATCTTTGATTCTAAGGAACTGTCTGGCTGTACTGCCCTTAAGCCAGATTTGTTCATTCTCTGGCATGGTCTAGGATGTAGGAGAAGTTGTCATTTTTTTCTTTGATTTTTGTCCTGTTTGTTCTGGAATACTTAATCAGGAGGTTCAGTAATGGTTGCCAGGTACCATCTAGTTCTTCTGGTGTCATGGCAAAAGAGGCAACTTGCCACGCCTTCTAGGCCATCCTCCTAGCCCTAGTTCCAGGAGGCCTGTTGGCGTCAGGTGTTGGTTACACACTGGCTGCACCGCAGTTTAATTCCACCACTCACTCCCTGGGAGGCAGAGGAGGCTTTCTAGTCCAGTAAAGATTTAGTCTTTACTCTTCTCCTCTGACCGGCAGCCTCTCTGTGAGTCAGCATTAACTCCATGGCAGTGAATGAGAGTGATTCCTGGTGCTTTCCCTTTGGTTGCTCCCAGTGAATAGAGACCAGATGTGCCTCAGGTGGATACTCGTGAGACACCGTGCGAACTAGGAGGCAGAGCAGAAACACTCAGTGGGTTCTTAAGCCAATTGCTACAATGTCCCATGAAATCAGGAAGGACCCAGACCGCTAAACCAAACAGCTAGCCTTCAGGAGGTATTCAGTTGTGCATAAGCAGCCCCTCTTTTGTTGTTGCTATTCTTGTATCTATTGCACAATTTTGCCAATTCACATTTTATAGGAGTAGAATGTGTTGACAGTAATTGCAATCAGCTGTGTGACCCTACCATTAAGCAGGGCAATTTTTCCGTCATCAGTGACCCTCTCTTTGAACATTTAGTTCAAAAAGTAAAAAGGAAGAGCAGGTTCAGTGTGTCAGAGAGGGTTCTCTAGAGAAATAAAGCCAGGACACTAATAATTCTCTTTATGTAATTATACAGAGAGAAGGGTATGTAAGATAAGAAAGAAACAGTTAACTATCTATAAAGCAGTACAAAGTGCTCAGTGCAACTCACTTGTGTGAGACAGCTAGAAGACTGGCAGTCCTTCAAGTCTTGAGGGCCGTTGAGTGTCCTCTGTAGGGCAATCCAGGCTACCTGGTCACAGGCAGCAAACAGCAGAGCAGGTCACCAACAGTCAGCCAGGTAACAGAGTCCAACAGTCCCCAGCTCAAGAGATGTATATCGGGCTGAGCCCCGGTGACGTAAGTGGTTGAGAGCGGAACTGCAGCCCGCGGGCTTGGCAGTTCAAATCCAGCGGTGGCTCTCAGGAGCAGCACTGGGTAGCATCCACAACCACCAGAGGCAGTGATGCGCCCCCCCCCCACACACACACACAAAGATGTATATCCCAGGAGCGTGGTGAAGTAGGGCTTGAAGCAACCTCAACTCACAGCTCCACAGTCCATTATTAGGTGTCCCACGGTTAGTGTTGCTTAGACAGTCAAGGCACAGGACGAACAAAGCAGCTAGCTGGTCCAAAGATCCAAAAGCAAGAGAGAGGGCAGGACTCACTGAGCCCTTCCTATCTCTGTCCTTCAATTCATCCCGTGTGGTCATTGGCTGTGCTGTCACAACAAACCTACCAATCTTCTGTGGCCATGTTGGCATAACGAACCTACCAATCACACTCAGCATACCTTCAACTGAAAGAATTAAAGAAAAATTCAAGCCTTGAGTTGCAATATTTGAAGATTTTATTATTGAGTGATGCAGGAAGCTTCAAAAGAAGATGGAAAGAATACAGAGTCACTTTGACAAAAGGGACTAGTTGATGTTCAACCATTTCAAGAGGTAGCATATGCACAAAATCCAACAGTATTGAAGGAAGCTGTATGGCAAGCATTCGTCAAAAACAGGGGCTCCAGGAATTGATGGAATACCAATTGAAATGTCTCAATTAGCTGATGGTGCACTGGAAGCCATCACTTGTCTATGCCAAGAAGTTTGGACAGCTACTTGGCCAACAGAGTGGAAGAGATTCATATTTGTACTTATTCCAGAGAAAGGTGACCCAACGTAATGAGTACATGATAGAACAGTGTCATTGATATCACATGCAAGCAAAATTATGCTGACGATCATCTACCAACAGGTGTAGCAGTACACTGACAGGGAGCTGCCAGAGGTTCGGGTCAGATTCAGAAGAGGGGTGAAACAAGGGATAGCATTACTGATGTCAAATGCATCTTGGTTGAAAGCAAAGAATACCAGGAAGCGATTTACTTGGGTCTTATTGACTGTGCAAAGTTATTTAGCTGTGTGGCTCATGGCAAGCTATGGACACTCTTGAGAAAAATTGGAATTCCAGAACACTTCATTGTGCTTATATGGAACCCGTTCAGGGATCAAGAAGCAGTTGTGCAAACAGAACAAGGGAATATTTCATGGTTTAAGTTTTTAAGTGTGTTTCACGATTGTATCCTGTCACCATCCTTAATAAAACTGTATCTGAGCAAATAATTAGAGAATCTAAATTAAATATGAAGAAGAATGTGTCATCATGATTGAAGGAAGTCTTATTAACAGATAAGTCTTATCTGATATACAGATGACATAACCTTGCTTGTTGAAGTGAGGAGGGCATGAAGCACTTACTGATGAAGATCAAGGATTGCAGCCCTCAGCATGGATTACCCCTCAATGTGAAGAAAATAAGCATCCTTAGAACCGGACCAATAGGTGACATCTTTATAAATGGAGAAAAGATGGACATTGCCAATGATCGTGTCTTGCTTGGATCCACAATTGATGCCCATAAAAATTTCAAATGGCCCACTGCACTGGGTAAGTCTGCTGCACAAGACCTCTTCAGAGTGTAGAAAAGCTAAAATGTTACTTTGAGGACTAAGGTTCACCTAACCCAAGCCATAATATTCTCAATGGTCTCATATAGTATGAAAGTTGTTGGACATGGATTGTGGGTGATCAAAGAAGAATGAGTGCATTTAAATTATAATGCTGGTGAAGAATGTTGAACGTGCATGGACTGCCAACAGAACAAATAAATCCATGTAGGAAACAGTACACCCAGAGTGCTCCTTAGGTGGCTTGGTCTCATTGACTTTGGACATGTTTGGAGAAGGACATTGTGTTTGGTAGAGTGTCAGCCAAAAAGAAGAAACTCAGCAACAAGATGTATAGACACAATGGGTGCGACCACGGCCACACCCTAAGAACAACCGTACAGCTGAGGCAGCAGCAGGCAGGGCCTCCTTCTGTTGTGTGTAAGGTCACTAACGGCACCCAGCAACAGCCACATGAACCCCTTGTGTCTGCTTCTTAAATACACCATGCTCTCTGGCTTCTGATGTTCTTGGAGAAAATGTAACATGAAATCTTACTAAAGATCTTTGTGTGTGATTGCTTCTCTCACCGTGCTTTCGGGATTCTCTCTCAAACTTTGAGAACCTTCATGCAGAGCTCTTTGGGTTTATCCTGCTTGGGGTTCTTTGGCCTTCTTGGATTTGGAGAATCGTGTCCTTTCTTAGATTTGGGAGATTTTTTTTTCTGTCAGTATTTCTTTCTTGAACTATCCTTCCATCACTTTATTTCACCTTCTTCTGAAATTTCCCCAGGCCCACATTAGGTCTCTGAAGTGGTTCCATAAGTCTATTAAACAGAGCTCAGCCTTCTGGAGCCTCCATCTTGTTGCTCGTCAGTGTTTGTAACTCTACTTTATCCTCAGAGTCACTGATTTGTTCCTCTGCTTGATAAATCCTCCTGTTCTGTTTCTCATTTCAGTTATTGACTCTGTTGCAGTCTCTCTCTTTTCTTAGGTTCTCCTTCCATTCTTTCACTGTCCATGCTTTCCTTAGCTCTTCAATTATGTTTAATGTTGCTGCAGTAGAGTCTTCCTTTTTAGTTTTTCATGCGTTGGTTATTCCTGGTTTTGGTTATTCCTGCTTTTGGAGCCCTGGTGGCATAGTGAGTTGCACATGGAGCTGCTAATCTCCAGGTCAGCAGTCCTCAACCACCAGCCTCTCCCTGTGAGAGAGGTGATCCTGTCTACCGCGCTAAAGGTGGTCGTCTCAGAAATCCACAGGAGAAGCCCTACTCTGTCTTGTAGGGTCTGTGCACTGAAATCAACTAGATAGCAGTAGGACTCCTTCTGTGGGGTTTTTAATGTTTTTGGAGATGTACTTTACCACCCTAAGTCATGATCAATTTGATGGGATCTGTTCGTGGGTGTCTTGTGACTTATTGTTGGGGTACTGGAATTTTTTTAATTCAGCATTTTATTGGGAGCTCTTACAAATATCATAACATTCCATAGTTCAAATAGACCAAGAATAATTGTACAATTGCTACTAAAATCAGTTTCTGAACATTTTTCTTCTTGAATCTTTGCTATCAGTTCCCCTTTATCCCCTCCCTTTCTTCCCTCCCCCCCCCCCCAGGAACCCTTGTTGATATCTATATATCAACATATTATGTTATAATATATGACAATGATATATTAGCCATGTCCTACTCCATCCAATATATCTGTTGTCTGCTTCCCTTGGGTGGGATTATACAGTCATCATTGCCATCGGCTTCCCCTTCCCAACCCTGGCTTTCTGTCTCCTTAGGGAATTATTACTACTGTTGCTGTTTCTGAAGGATTATCTATCGTGGCATTTCTGCTTCTAACAATGTTAATTATACACATGAACATGCATAGCTCTTACAATGTTACCGAGGTGAAACAGGAGCCTTAATAGTAAGGGGAGGAAACAGGGTGCGCTAACTCGAAAGCATATTGTTCAATGCTTGCCAAACAGGAAACATGTAGACTATGAAAGCTCCATTCAGCAGAGCTTTTCACAGGTTATTTTTGGGTACCCTCTTGTAGATAGACAGAGAGAGAGAGAGAGAGAGAGAGAGAGAGAGAGAGAGACCATATAAATAGTTCCAGGTCTAACTGGTATCCTGACCCATAGTCGATGAATATCTCTCTGTTAAAGAGTGCGCAAGACCTCTTATAATCCCTCAGTCCAATCCTCTTTTCTTTCAGGGTTTCATATCCCAGGACCAACTTACTTAACAGCACTTAGACCCTATTAATCCTCAGTGTGTATGCCCAGAAGGCTTGCATCCTGCAGGTCCCTATGACTCTTCCTGCAGTGAGGGATGGAATGGTCTAGGGGACACTGGAATTTTTGAGGGTCTTACTTCCCCTCCCCCCCCCATTTGGTTCTCTGGCAGCATAGTGGGCCACCAATTGGCCTGCCAAACACAGTCAGTGGGACAAACCCGCCAGCTCCTCTGTGGGAGAAAGATGAAGCTTCTGCTCCCGTCAATATCACAGCCTTGGGAACCCCCAGGAGCAGTTCTGCTCTGTCCTATGGAGTCATTATGAACCAGCATCGACTCAATGTCCGTGTGTTTGGTTTGGGTGGGATTTCTGCATGGAACTCTTCAATGGGCAGCCCCTTTGGCTATTGCTTATCATTTCGCCTCCCTCTCTCTGATCACTACTTCTCCATCCCTGGCTTGGCTGGGATTCAAAAGTCCCAGATGTAAGTTTTCAACTATCAATCTCTCTCAAGCACATCAGAGATAGGCTGTTGTCAGTGTGCCCACCAGGAAACACCGCGATGCCCTTAAAACTCACTGCCACTGGGTAGGTCCCAACTCATAGTAGCCCTGTAAGAGAGTCAGTACTAACAGACCTGACCAGGAGGGGCACAGTCCTCTCTCTGTGGTTATTCCTCCCTGCCTGTCCCTGAAAACTCACTGCTAGGAAGCTGATTCCAACTGACGGCAGCTCATTAGCACACAGTGGGTTTCTATGACTACGACTCTTTATGGGTGCAGAAAGCCTCCTCTTTCGGCCTGGGAACAGTTGATGGTTGTCAACTGCCCAACTGAACCAGTAGGTAGGTCACACCATGACCCGTGGAGAACAGGAAGAAGTTGTCGAAGGTTTCATCAAGCCTGCGTCCACAATCAGTGTTCATGGAAGAAGCAGTCCAGAAAGCAGACCACAGCACACTGCATTAGGTACCTCCACTGCGCACGACCTGTTCGGTGTTGAAGATATCACTGTGAGGACTAAGATGCTCCTGACCCAAGTCATGGGAATTTCAACCACCTCACATGCGTGTGAAAGTTGGACAGTGAATAAGGAAGACCACAGGAGAACTGATGCATTTAGAATGTTGGTGCTGGAGATGAATATTGAAAATACAAACAGATCTCTCTTAGAGGAACCACACCCAGCATGCTCCTTAGAGCTCCTGTGCCTTTAAACCTTTGCCTCACATACTTAGAACTTGTTCTTAGAAGAGGCCAGACCTGGAAATGGACTGATATTATGCTGAGTAAAGTGGAAGGGCAGCAAAAAAAAAGGAATCCAGGAAGCCCCTCCTTTCAATGGACTGGCATAGTGTCTGCAACAGTGGGTCCACATGGGACACTGTGAGGACGGTGCGGGATTGGGCAGTGTTTCCTTCTCTGTACACAGGGCGGTTCTAGGAGTCAAAATGAGTCCAGGTGTCTAACCTCCCCCACCACAACTTTTCTCTGCTTATGCCATCCCAGCTGAAGTCAGAAACCCACACCCAGTAAACCGCCTGCAGGCTCGGGTGCTGCCCAAGACTTCCTCCCCTGCTTCCTAGGAGCTATTTGTATCTGAGGAGAAGCAGGGCAGATTCCCACGCTTTTGAGAGAAGGGGAAGTTGGCGCTCCCTGAAGGACCTTTCAGAGATCCATCTTGTGGGTTTGGGAACCCCCGAGCAGTCCCGACCTGGGTGAGCTCTGCAGGGACACTTCCGTGGGAGTCTGCAGGTGGCAGTTACCAGTTGGAAGAGGGGTGAGTGAACCCCAGGAAGGTCTGCCTTGCCACCATCCGAGCCTACTCTGAAACATGCTGACTGTGGACACAGTCCCACTCAAAGTGCCTGCTGGCCAGCATGTAGCTGCCTCAGTCAGAGCCCTGTCCCCAGAGCCTACTGGAAGGGTGATTAGACAGCCCCAAACTGCCCCCGAGAGGTGTTTGTTTTGTTGGTTCACAGGCCTGGACTATGGGGTGCACAGGGAGGTGGGCAGAGTGCTCATGATGGAAGCAGATTCCACAATGGGGCCCTCCTTTAGCTTTTTGGAACAGCCTGGCCACCAGCAATCCCCAAGTGGGAGTATCCAACTAGCCTACATGGGGTAGTCAGAGCCCCATAATGGTCTGCCTTGTCCCTGGAGTGGGCGACTGACAGGAGTGCAGCCTCCAATCAAAGCTGCTGCTTCTTAGCGCCCCACAGCCTTAGCTAGTAGCCCTTAGCACTAACATGAATTGGGGGCTGACCAATCCTCATGGACCCCCCCGCCCCACAGGGAGCTTTGTTCAGTGGAATTTGTGGGTTAACTATGGAGGAAACTCTATGGCAGGACCTTTCTGCTGCAATTCATAGCCAGCTTGCAGGGGGCAGCGCCTGGGTGGCAGGGACTGTCCTAGGACACACAGGCCCCAGTCAGTTCTCGCTTGTTGCTACCAGAGCCCTCCAGGAACTCTGCTGGCTGTGCCTACGTCTCAACACCCAACAGCCTCAGTCAGCAGTCGCCACCACCTGATGAAAGGGGGAGAGGACAGGCCAGAACCAACGCCCTGGGAGGCCAGTGCAGTGGGGTGTGGGGCCTCAGCTGTGGGGAGGCCAGGATATAGGCTGTGTGGGCTGTGGGAGAGATGGCAGTGCAGGCCCCCCCAGCAATTCGCAGAAGGGCACGCTCCAGGTGGGGGAAGATGCTGACACCTTGCACACAGATCCCCAGGGAGGTCTGCTCGTGGATTTTAGGGCAGAAACTTGGGTTCCTTCTCCTTGCACTAGAGGGACTGTGGGGACTAGGGAAGCAGGCTGTTGGTCTATGGCCTCTACTCCCATCCACCACGGCCAGTGGGCCTCATGGCAGGAGGAAGGGCATGAGCAGTGGGAGCACCGTACGTGGTGCATCGCTGACTGACTGTGTCGTGCCTGTCTGCCGTCACACGTTGCCTTCCTCTGCTCCAAGTCCAACACCCTTTCCTTGCTGTAGTGCTTGCTGCAGGTGTGGGGGAACAAGAGTTTGTGTTACCATCTTCCAGAATGGGCCTCTGTGTCCTGAATTCAGATTCAGAACTGAGAGCTTGGCCGGCTCAACTCTGCTCTCAGGCCACAGAGGGCCAGCCGACTGACTGTCCTTGCCTCTGGATTCATGTCTGTCCACATCAGCCATGGCCGGGACCGGAATGGGGTTTGGGAACCCTGTGCAGTGAGCAGATGTTCTCTAGGAAGGGGGTGGGTAGTGCAAACTGCTAATTAAAGTGTCTCGGCAGTACCTGTCTTTGTGGGTGATGCCTGCCCATCCTGTTTCTACCACACTTCCAGAAGCTTGGTTTCTGGGGTCACGCATTTTCTGGCATCCTGTGTGTCTGAAAATTCCCTGTGGCTCAATCCGTTCTTCCCCCTTCCCTTCTCCAGCAGGGCACTTGTAAACAGCAGGCATGCAATAAAGACTTCTCTTTCTTTCCAGGATCTGATCCTGGTGGCATAGTGGTTGTGAGTTGAGCTGTGAGCCACAAGGTCGGCTGTTCGAGACCACCAGTTGCTCTGTGGGAGAGAGACCGGGCTTTCTACTCCTGTAAATGGCTGCAGTCGGGGAAACTCGGGGACAGCTCCACCCTGTCCTATAGGGTCGCTGGGAAGTGGCATCGACTCGGTGGCAAGTGAGTTGGCTTTCTTTGGCTTGGGATGGTATCTAACTTAATTTGAAATGTTTCTGTTCCTTTCGGATTTGCAATAGGATGCTTTCTCTTGAATAGTTGTCTTTGTCTTGTCTGCCTGACCTTGTCCACATTGAGGGTGCTGGATAATCAGGTCACCTCTTTCTGGTCCCTTCCCCTTGCAAACTGAACCCCGATTTTGCCCAGGACAACCCCAGCTGTGTGTGGTGTCTGCTCCTTCACAGCAGTGGCATGGCAGCCTCTACTGCTGCGTTCTGGGAAAGCTTCTGTGCTCACGAGGAAAGGGATGGGAGAAGTGCCACCTCTTTCTCCTGCCTCTTGTGCTGACTGAGGTTCCTGGACAATCCTGAGCTACCATATGACCAAGAAGCAGAAGCCATTCCCTGGGGTTGATGGAGAGGATCTGTGGGAAACAGAGGACTGGGAAGAGAGTGGATATAGACTGATCCTTTATTTTCACGTTTTATAAAGCCTGGCAGGCCAGGATTCCAGGTGCAGGAGGCCTTCACACTTATGGGCTAGAGATGAGTCCCAATCACATTCTCATAATTAAAAATAACCCCCACGATATCCTCCAGTAAGAGTGCTAGCTTAGGGTTCCCTCTTGCGAGCACATGGCTGATTGCTGTCTAGCAGGCAGCTGGGTCTGTAGGAGCAGATGTGTGCTAAGGCTCTCCCTGCTCAGGGGACAGTCACTCCCCCTTACATGCTCCCGGCACTGGTGTTAGGTTACTCCTCCAATGAACTCAAGGACCTTTAAGGCTAGGGTGCAGCCCACTTTGCTACCTATGTGGCTCCCTGTCCTTAGGGGGGCTAGCATGCCCCTAGAGTACACAAGTTGATGTTGGGGACACATTAGTTCTCTCTCTGTGTGCAGATCTAGCTCCTGAAGTCATGCGGGAGGTGAGCATCCCAGCCCTTGAGTCTGTCTCTCCATTTCTCCCCTCAATTACGTGCCACCAGTTCCGGGTGTGAGACTGGGTCTCACTGCGGTCTGGGCTCTCAGGGCAGCATTGAGGCCTGTCCTATTGTGGGCTACCTTCTTGCTTTCTGAGGGCAGAGACTGGGCTGTTCTCTTGGCTGTACCCCCTGCTACACAAACAGCGACAGCCACATGATCAATGTGCAGTCATTCCTTGTGGACCGAAGGGGCATCTTTGTGAATGGAGACGACTGTTGCGAATTCTGTGGCCTACAAGCAAACATGTTCCTACAAGCACAAAAACTGCCCTGATGGGGTAGTGGTTTCGAATTGGGCTGCTAGCTGCAAGGTCAGCAGTTTGAAACCACCCTCTGATCCTTGGGAGAAAGATGGAGCTTTCCACACCGCAGTCTCAGGAACTCGCAGGGCCTCGCAGGGCAGCTGTAGCTTGTCCGACAGGGTCGCTGTGAGTCGACATCTACTCGGGCAGTGGGTTGGGTTTAGGTTTGGTGCTAAGATTATAAATGGACGCATCTGGATGACACCAGAAAGGAGACCCCGGCCTTTGGTTTTAAAGAGCGACGTCGTGCTGCTCCACTCATGCTCCCTACACACCTCCACCCCCGCCTTTCACTGTCTCTGGGCTGGCAGTGCCACACTTGCCCAAGAGAATGGCAGCACCGCCGTGAGAATGGATGTTTCTTAGTGCCAGCCACAGTCCTGTGGCCTTGCCCAGATTCCCAGAGCCCTTTCCTAGAAGCTGAAGAGGTCAATGTGACCTGCTCTTCCCAGGCAGGAGGGCATCACAGCCCCACCAGACACCAGGAGGGAAGAGAAGCAAACAAGGAGAGCCTCTACAATAGTTTCCTGCCATATGGCTACAGTGCTGCATTATCTCTGATGTGAGCCATTAACCTGCTAATTACCAGCCAATTAGCTCTGGTCTCCTGGCTGCTTCCTTTGCCTTTCATGTCTCTGCTCCTCACCAGTCTCGGGGAAGATCCCTCCTCCAAAGCACACTCCCGCCTGCCACTCCGCCCCACCCTGAGCCTGTCACTGGGGGAGACACACAAGGACCCTCTAAATCAATAGGCTCTGCACGTCTTTCTGAGCCCCCTCCAATGGGTGCTGCAGTGTACGTTTCCCAGGGCACGCACGGGGTCTCTCAGCGTAGTACCATGTGTCTTGTCAGCAGAGTGTCTCTCAGGGAATGAGCCTTGTCAGTAAAGAGTCTCCAAGGCAGTGAGGACAGAGAGGGAGAGAGACAGAGACAGAGAGAGAAACTTGCCTCCAAGTTGGAAATCCAGAAATTCCCAGAATCCTCAGGGGAAGGTCATGTTCACACAGCAGAGGCCTCATTGGTTATGAACAGATTGACAGACTAGACGCCACTCTTAATTCCCTCAAGTCCCAAATTGACCCCAGATTATGTAACTACCACAGGTCTGTAGGTTGATTGAGCTCAGCTGGACAGGTCTTCTGTTGCAATGTGATGTCGGCTGGAACTGGAGTCACCTAAGGGGTGGAATGTTGTGGAAAACTAACACTGAGGGAAATATGACTAGGACTATAGTCCCTAATTTATCACAGAGCGAATCTAGAAAGTTAGTATTCCATGATAGGAAAGTCACCACTTTGGTAAGTTAGAGACAAAGTCCAAGTGCATTGTTGTGCATGAAATATATTCCTACAGATTCTCCCCTAACAGCTATGCTGCCTTAAAGTGAGCACATAGTTGATTCGTCTCCCTGTAGAAGCAGACACTCCAGTTATCTCCTTTCACTCTGGCACCACCCCCACCTCCCATGCCTTCCCCCAAATGCAGGTAATAGTTTCCTCACCTGTGAGCTCAGGGACTTTACTGTGGCTACCACCCACTTTGTGATGTATGTAACTACTGAACATGCACATCTTATGGCTACCTGCAAATATCCCAAAACAGTAAAGATTCGCCCTCTCCTCCTCCCTCTCTCTGCACAGATCTGCCTGCTGAGACCATGGCCGTCCCAGAGGTGAGCATGCTACCGTGAAATGTGTCTGACGCCTTTATTTGACTTCTCTCCTACCTTCCCTATTCTCTATGACCTTGCTATGATCTTTATATCATATAACTGTACAATTGTACCTACGGATGGAGTCCCGTGGTTTTAGAGGCTGGTTTACTCTTAAAGAATGTAGCTCACCACATGTCCGGGGGATAGTGGTGGGGCTATACCAGTTGGGATCCTGAACAGCTGAGTGTCTCTCTCTCTCTCTCCCCACCCCCTCCTTCCTTCATTTCACATATCCTCACCTTCTTTGCATGTCCTGTGTAATACAGAAAGACCAAGCATCTTACCTAGAACTCTCGGCTCCCCAGAGCATAAAAGTAAACACTTCCGGGTCACATAAAATCGAGGCTCAGCATTGGCCCAGTGTCACTTATTGGTTAATGCCAATCAGAGTCTAACCTCAACTCAAAGTGCAAGAAAACACAAAAGAACATGACCATAGGAGGCCCCCTGACTGCATGTCCAGGAGCATTTTATGGAGGCCTAGGTCTGAATTCGTGGTTATGCTTTGGGCTGCTAACCTCAAAGATAGCAGTTGAACCACTAACTGTTCCTTGGAAGAAAGATGAGATTTCTTTTCCTGTAAAGAGTTACAGTCTCAAAAATCCATAGGGGCAGTTCTACCCTGTCCTATAGAGTCAATGAATCAGCATCAACTCAACGTTAGTGAATAACTGAGGAAATTCTATATGACTATGAGAATAATAATAATAAAACAGACTTCTCTCCCTGAGATTATTCCATCAGGAATAGGAAGAATACACAGTGGATGATGTAAGATATGACATTAATACTTCATCATTTTTCAAGGGTTCATGGAGATGGGAGGTGGGGGAGGGAGGGGAAAATGAGCTGATAACAAAGTAGAAAGAAAATGTTTTGAAAAGGATGATGACAACAAATATACACATGTGCTTGACACAATGGATATATGGATTGTTATAAGAGCTGTAAGAGTCCCCAATAAAATTATTTTAGAAGAAGAATAACACAGAGACAGACATTCAGGCACACACTTCGTGGAGCATTACCCCCAATCTATAAAAATGATCGGCTCTTTAAGAGGGTGAAGGTACGCATGTTTTGTAAAGGAAAGATTAAACTCCATCCTTTTTCAGCTGCCATTTAAAACATCTCTGAAGTGTACTAGCTCATTTGATGCTGCTCTCCACCCCCATTTCAGAGATGAGGAAATTGAGGTTCAGAGACATCAAGCAACTCACCCACCAGAGTGATAGAACCAATACTATCTATTGCCAGAGCTTCCTCATTCCATCAAAGAGAATTATTAGTAAATATTTGAATCCATTCTGAAGCAATTGGATCCTTTTAGGCAAAGTTATCTGAGCCAAAGCGAGGTAGTTGTGATAGGTAGGCTTATTGTGCCAACCTGGCTGATGAACACATGTGGGATCAATTGAAGGGTGGAGCGATAAATGGCTCAGCAAACCTTGCCTTTCTTGTCTCTTGCTCTTTGATGATTGGACCAGTGTGCAGCTGCCTTAGCTGGTTCTCTGCCTCAACTTGCAAGCTACACTACCTGTGGAACACCTAACCCATGGACTGTGACACTGTAGACTGAGGTTTCTTGAAGACCTGCTTCACCAGGCTTCTGGAATATACATTGTTTGAGCTGGGGACTGTCGAACTCTGCCATTTGACTGACTATTGGTGACCTCCCTTGCTGTTTGCTGCCCGTAGCTGAATTGCCTGACTTGCTCTACAGTGGACTCAGCTGTCTGCTTCCTTGACTTGCACCCAGTGCCCCTCAAGACTTGAAGGATGTGCTGGCTCACAGAAGAGAGTTGTACTGAACCATTTGTATTGCTCTGTAAATTATTTAGCTGGTTATTTCTTATGTTCTGTCTATTTAAATATTTATATAGGATCATAAGTGTCCAGGTTTTGTTTCTCTAGAGAACCCCATCTGACATTAGTGGTATAATAGTTAGCAGTAGCCACCTTCCAAAATTATCTGAAATCCCTCAGCTAGAATCTGTCTCTCTCTTTGAAGAGAGCAGACACCAAAGAAAGCTCAGGATCTGGCACATAGTAGGTGTTGCATGAACTCAAGTGCCTCCCCTCTTTTCCACACAGGTTTTCTTCAAGACTCGCAGCCATTGGTCCACAGAACCCTTCCAAAGCGGCATGATGACAGATGTGAGTGATTCCTTTTCTGATTGGACGGCAAGCCTGGAGAACACACTTTGAAGTGCCTTTCTGCGCTCACATTCCTCCCAACCAACATTTGGTTTTTAAGCAATTTGTTCTTGGAAAGCAAAGGAAAGTAACAGATTGATGAATCGACTGTGAGTGGCCAAGTGATTTATTTTTAATGTAACGAAACAAGAAACACACCTGCCTAGGGATAAGTAATTATATTGAATCATCAGAGACTCAGATGGCCATGCAGGCAAGAAAAAGAGCAGGGCTTCCAACGCTTTTGAACTGGATTAGTCTTGGCCAACAAAACCAAAGTGGAGCACATGCAAATTAGGGCTGTTAACTGTAAAGTCAGCAGTTCAAAACCACAGCTGCTCCTCGGGAGAAAGACGGGTGTCTGCCCCAGTAGAGAGTTACAGGCTGGCAAACTCACAGGGCAGTTCTACCCTTTAGGACTGCTCTGGGTCAGCTCTGACTCATCGGCAATGAGTTTGGTTTTTGTTTTGTTTGTGTGTGTGTGGGGGGGGGGATGCCCTAAACTAAGTAGAATAAGAAAAATTATGAGTTGAAGTCCTGGAGACTTGGAAGAAGTGTAGTGAGTTCTTTCAGAAGCTTGAGGTGGGACGTGAGATGGTCAGGACTGTGGCGAGCCACACAGGTTCACAGCTCCACGCTCGCCATCTTCAGCAGGACAGCCAGCAAGGTTCCCAACTCTGTTGGTCAAGAGCTTTGATTGCTGTCCGACACTCACCCTCATCTTTGTTTTCAAGAGGGAGATTAGTTTTCTAACAGGATGTCAACCTGTAATTTTTCCTGCCCCATTTATTTCTTCTAGTTCACCCACATTTCACACACGTGGGTCAGTCATTGATCGTGTCTGCAATGGGCAGAACCAGCTTAAAGCTCAGGAAAGAGAAGGGAAAAAGAGAAGACATTGAGAAGAGAGGGTCCAAGTGCCCCAGGTAGCTTTACGGTGCCTGGAATTCCATAATTAGACTTTCATTTAGGTGGTTTAATCAAACCCAGTCTACCTTCTGCATTACAGTGTAAGTGAAATACAAGAGGGGCCAAAAAAAAAAAAAACCAGACCCCAAACTTGCTGCCAAGTCAATTGTGACTTACAGGGATTCTGGGTGTTGCAGAATGGAAACGTTCCATTGGGGGTTCCTGGCTGTGCTTTTTATGGAAGCAGAGTGCCAGGCCTTTTCCTCTGCAGTACTCCTTAGTCAGTCCAACCTCTTATTGACTAATGAAGAGCAAATTGTTTGTGCCACCCAAGGGCCTGCCATAGGAGAAGTTAATGTATACAAAGAGACCAATTGTTTTCACCTCACAGAGAAAGAGTTTATTGCATCTTTTGTGAAAAACAGGGAAGTGGGTTAGTGGGGAGGGAGAAGCAAAGTCTGGAAGTCACCAGTAAGGAGGCAAGAAATGTAGAATGGGGATGCGGGGGTTCTAGATGCTTCCTCTCCTGCATGGGCTTTCCTTTACTGAGCTTTTGTTCCATTGAGTCACTGGGTTTTCAACCTTCTACATGGACTGTAGTCTTTAGTCTTCATAATTGCCTTGGCATGTCAGTGCTGGGATCGTCCCCGCTGTCCTGATGAGGAAACTTATGTCTAACCTGGCTTTTTTCCTCTCTGAGGCACCCCCAGCCCCTGTGCAGCAGAATGATCACAGGATTCCCAGCACCATACCTCGGGCCTGGCTCCGTGGCATATGTCAACAGAGTGGAGAAGGTGCTGGGATATGAACTCAGAATTGCCAAGCCTGTGCTCTGAGCCATGGCATTCCCTCAATGTTCTACACCCAAGTCCCCACTAAAGAAATTCAGGAAGCAAGCTCTTTCAGTGGCAAAGTGCCCACCACCACAGCTCCCCGCCAGCCTCACTGAGGGCAGGCCAGCCACTCCAGTGGGTGCTACTACTTGTCTCTTTTCCAATGCCCCCTCGGCCCAGTGAGGCTGTGATGAAGACTACGTATCAGTAACATGTGGGAATATCTTTCCCACAACCAATACTATGACTTTGTGTTTTCTTATAACACAGATATTTGATTTTCCTGAATTTCCTATTAACACCCTTCAACCTGCTCCTGCCATGTGGTATTGTAACTCCTCAACAGAGGGAGAGATGAGTGAAGGGGAAGCCTGTCTTGACTGGCAGATTTAAAAAAAGAAGATTGATAATGTCTACTGAGGACCGGAATGGGGGCCAGCCAGGAAGGGGGATGGATACCCATTTTAGAAGGCAGATGATCAGGAAATATCAGTGACTTAACCCAGAGAGAACGTTTATTTTGCTCTCATACGGAACAGCAGTCTTGGAAGACTGCCTTGGCTCCACAAGGTTATCCTGGGACCCCAGTTCCTTCTAGTTTTGAATCTCACCATCATTCGGTGAGGGTTGCTTCTTTTCCTTGCCAGGTACAAGCTGGCTGCCAGCACCACATCCGTCCTCCACACAGCAATCTCCAATGAGGAAGAGGAAGTCAGGTCAGCAGCTTCTGCCCAAGACCATGACCCGGAAATTTCACACAATACTTCCACTCACACCTCCCTGACTAGAATTCAGTCACTTGTCCCATGTTGCAGCAATAATGCTGAGAAATTTAGTCTCACACCAGGCCCAGCAAAGACTCGAGAGATTTGTTGCTAACTGGAAGAATAGGTATTGGGGTGTGTGGTGCTTATATAATCTGTTGTCAGTTTGAGAGGATTAAGAGTGAAGGGGTGGAATCTAGCCTGCCAAGGAGGTCATAGCTTGATGCCCTCATTTGAAGGCGCTAATGAGACAAACAAGTCGGGACACACACTCACTACTAGAGACATTCTTGTTGCCAAGCCACATAGAGACAGGCTGATGGCAGTCAAAGTCTTGTTGCTGAAGGATCCCCGTGTAGACCCCTGCCAGTGCTGAGATACCCCCACTGCCACAGAATTCACAAGACTTCACACACTGGCCTGTGATCTTCCTGCATTCGGCACCATTACATGTGTTTCGTGAGTCGGAAGAAGAATTTATAGACAGGTTCTGGACATATGGGCTAATATCAGACTTATGGGCTTGGACTGTATGGCTTTCCTAAAGTACAATTGCTTTTGTATCTATGAATTTGTTTTTCTAGTCCTCCCAGACAAACACAGGGTTGGAGGTGGGGATGGCAAGGAACAGTTTTGACACAAACATGAATCATCCAAACTCAGAGTGCACAGCTCATTTGCCACAGTAAGTCCAGTTCTAGAAATTGATTCTGAGGAAATATCTATGTACATATGTAAAGAAGATCTATGAGGGCAGGGTTGAGTGACAGGTTCTTGTCTGTCCTGCCTCCCTTCAACAGGTGGGGACTTGGATGTGTCAACTCACTTCTAAAGAACAGAGAATGGCAGAAGTGACTGTGTGTGACTTCTGAGGCAAGGTCATAAAAGGCTTGGGGACACTGGCCACCGAAATGCCATAATGTGATACACTCCATTAGTCCTGTGGCAAGGCCCACACTAGGAGGGGGGGATTTTGAGGGCTTCATGTCAACAGTCAGCATCAGCTGGCCAGCCCTAGAAGTGGGTCCTGCAGCCTGAGGAAAACCTCAGGGTACAACGTCCGGAATGCAACCTGGGGAGGTGCCCTGACTGGGACACTCCTGAGACAAGCAACTTCTGAATTTCTGACTCTAGAAACTGTGCGTGATTAGAGATATTTATTACATTTTAAGATATTTGTGTTAAGGTAACAAAAGAAAATGCATACAATAATGAATACTTCAAGATTTGTAATAGAAAAAAGCCCACACCACTGGCAGTGTCCATAATGGAGGTTAAGTACTGTGTTAGTCCGGATAGACTAGAGGAACAAATTTCAGAGACACGCATATAGGTATAAGGAAAGGGTTTATATACAAAAGATATGTGACACTAAGAAGGCATCCCAATCCAGTCCAGTGCAAAGTCATAAATCCAATATTAACCCATATGCCTGCAATCAGTCTATAAAGTCTGCTTCCGACTCAGGAAGTCACAGGTCAGTGGGTGCAAAATTCTGGCGCTGGCAGGGGTCTCCCCATGGCTCCTCGCTTCCAGGGCTCAGGTCCATCAACAGCATGCCACTTCAGCTTCAGAACAAAGCCGTGTGGTCTCTCCACTGGCTCCTCCAACTTCTCGGAGGCTGCATCTTGTCCTTTCCGTGATTAAGCGTCTCTGAAACTAACTCCCAACAACTGGGGAAGATAGCTTCTCATCTTCACGAGGGAAATACGGCGAGATTTCCCAGGAGTCTCAGGTGAAAGCCATGCCCACACAGAGGACTCATCAGCTACTCAATGGCTTTCTCCTGATTAACAGGCCAGACTCCACCCCTACATTTCAATTATAAAATTACCATAAGCATATGACTGCCACAAGTACCCTTTGGTGAATCAGTAGTATAGGCTACACTGCTGTCTGAATGAGATGGCCTCGGGGTCAAAGGTCTGTGTGCTCTGTCCTTGTGGATGACATGTTGCACTGCTACCCACAAGGCCTGCACTTCAAGCCTACCAGCCACTCAGTGTGAGAAAGATGACGAGGCTATCTGCCCCAGGAAAGACGCTGAGTTGGAAACCATAGGGAACATTCTACTCTGTCCAGACAGGCTGTGGCAAGTCAGACTCAACGACAGTGGGTTAGGGTTTTTGGGGTGGGGTGGGGGGAGGTTTTACATAAAAACAGAAATTTTCAGAAGATTTAAAGTTTACCCCCAAAATAAATAGTGACATATACAAATGCAAACCCCAAACCATTTGCCCACAAGTTGGTTCTGACGTGTGGGGTATCCCATACAGAATCGCACTCCACGGGGTTTTCAGTGGCTATGATCTCTGGGAGGTAGGTTGCCAGGTCTTTCTTCAGAGGCTCCTCTGGGAGGCTCCAATGACCAATCTTCTGGTTCCTAAGCCAGTGCTTAGCTGTTTGCGCTGGCCTATGTTCATAGAGTAGCCGTGGTGGCTTAGCGATCACAAGCTGGGCTTGCACTCTTGAAGACAGCCATTCCAAACTACCAGATGCCCTGGGGGAGATCGCTGAGACTTTCTACTCCTGTCTCTGAAACCACGGGGCAGTTCTACCCTGCCCTGTAGGGTGGTCATGAGTCAGAAGCAGGGGTCCTCAAACTTTTTAAACAGGCGGCCAGTTCACCGTCCCTCAGACTGTTGAAAGACCGGACTAGAGTGAGAAAAAAAAAAACTATTAGCAAGTTCACTGCGGGCCTGGGATGAGTTGGCTGCTAAGCAGGACAGGCAACGGTTGCAAACAACACCCAGAGGGCCAGATAAATGTCCTTGGCGGGCCGCATGTGGCCCGTGGGCCATAGTTTGAGGACCCCTGGTCAGAAGAGAGTAGAGAGCAAGAGGCTTTTGTCTTCTGTTGTTGTTTATTTATTTGTCTATATAGAATAGCCCTATTTTGTATTTTCACAAACGTGTGGAGGTGTGTGTTTAAGTGCCGGAGGCCGAAGCCTCCATGGCTCATTCCAGGCTGCTGGCAGTGGTTTGTACCTGAGAGGGACAATGCCAGTACACGGTGATGTGCATTTTCTCTTGTGCAGCCCACTCTTTCACAAGAAAAATGCGTGTGTGTATGCCTATGTGACAAAACGATGAAAGCCATAAAAGGAAAGTGGCAGACACACAGAGAAGGTGAAGCTAGGTGAGCTGGGGCAGTGAGTTCGAGGCACCTTGCTGATAAATCACAGGGAAATAATAAGATCTAAATGTAAAACATGATATAGATATATAAAAGTAAGTAAGGCTTTGTGCTGGGAATTTTGCCATTGTGTGCTGTGGAGAGATGCTGGCACACCTGGTCCCTCTAGGACAGAGTCAAAGTGGCCCTTGGGGCGGTGGTATCGATGGGAGCGAGTCCCCAGGTCTCTTCTCCCACAGAGCAGCAGCTGGGTTCGTTTCGCAGACCTTCCCTCCAGCCCCCAAGCACTTACTAATCCCCTAGCAGGTCTCTTTGCACTCTGCATCTCCAAGACTCTCACTCCAAACTCACTGCCATCAGTCCACCCAGACTCATAGAGACCCTGCAGGGCAAGGTAAAACTGTCCCCCTGTGAGTAACTGAGACTCTAATGCTTTACAAGAGTAGAAAGCCTCCTCTTTCTCCCGTGGGGCTGACTGTTGGTTTTGAACTGCTGACCTTAGAGTTCGCAGCCTAACATGTGGCTGCTGCTCATAGGTCATGGTTAGTGGTGCACAGGGATGGGTCTGTGGGAGGTGCCACAGCCTTTCTCTGGACAGCAGTGCCTGGGGAAGGCGTAGCCTAAGGGGGCAGATGGGGCAGCCGTGCCCAATGGCCGTGCGGCCCTCAGAGGAGTGGTGGCAGCGGTGCGCCTGCGGTGAGGCAGGATTGGTGGTTTGCTCTAGCGGGGGGCGAGGGGGGGGCGGTGCGGGGAGAGAGTCTGGACCAGAACTGCTCTGAGACCACAGACGGCAGATGGCCAGCGAGTTCTCCAGTTGCTGGTGGCCCTTGGGTAATTCGGTACCCATCTACCCCGGGGAGCTCGCGGTCCCTCCCTGCAATCTGGCAGAAAACACATCTTTGGCGACCACACCCACTGGCTTTTACTTAAAGTGGAAGGAAATAAAGAATAAAATATATCCCCCCCCCAGCCCCCACCAGCACCTTTCCCGGTCCACTCGGGTACCATTTCGGGGTGCGTCCAGTACCCCCACCCCCACCCCAGAGCATAGTTCCCGCAGGTTCCAGACTCTCCAGACATCATTCTGGCAGGTTCCTGGACCCCTCGTCGGGGACTTCCAGTGTGTTCCCAGACCCCCTAGGGTATGGTTTTGGCAGGATCCCAGAACCCCTAGAGCACTGTCTGTGTGGGTTGCAGATCCCTCAGGACAAAGTACCAGTCTGTCCCGGAACCCCCAGGGAACAATTCCTGCGGGTCCAGGACTCCACACGGCACCGTTCTGGAGCGGGGAACCCTGGCACATTCTGGTGGGGTCCTCAGACTCCCCGGGCACCGTCTGGTGGGTCCTTAGGACACTGTTCTGTGGAGTCCTGGCACCCTCAGAGTTTCATTTGGGTGCGTTCCTGGGGTACCATTCTGCCCAGATCCCAGAACCTCTAGTGTATCATTCTGGCTGAGTCCTGGACTTCCCCCATTCCCCTCCCCCACCCCCAGACCATTGTTCTGGCAGAATCCCAACCCACCCAGGCAACATTCCACCGAGAACCAAGACCCACCTCTCTCCCGGCACCATCCTGGGGGTAAGGACCCCTCGGGAACTGTTCTTGAGGAGTCCCAAACCCTTAAGGCCACCTTTCAGGTCGGGTCGCAGACCCCCCATGGGACCACTCTGGCAGCGGCACCATTTTGCTCACTTTTGGAGGGGTTCCATGGGCCCACTGAAGAGTGTGTTTATGTGGCAGGATGCCGCACCTTCCCCAGAATGTGCTTCTGTGGGAGACCCCCAGAGGCATGATTCTGACTAGGTTCCTCAACA